>QGMF01000317.1:0-39590 GCA_007821475.1 Lachnellula arida | reverse complement strand
C
This sequence comes from Lachnellula arida, assembly GCA_007821475.1. Lineage (NCBI taxonomy): Eukaryota > Fungi > Ascomycota > Leotiomycetes > Helotiales > Lachnaceae > Lachnellula > Lachnellula arida. The sequence continues at coordinate 39,589 of QGMF01000317.1, read as the reverse complement.
TCCCCCCCCACCTCCCCACCTGCGCACACCCACCCAGAACCGTCCCGCCCCCAGCAGCCCGCGCCATCACATACGCGCCCTCGTCCTCGTCATCCGTGCCCGACAGGCTGAAGTTCCCGCCGGAGGAATTGCGCACGAGGACCGTCTGCCCGCGGATCGGGTACAGGGATGTGTCGGTGACGCCGCCGAGGGAGAGCGAGGAGAGCCCGGTGGCGTTGAGGACGAGGTCCGCGGGTACGGGTTGGGTGGGGTGAGTGTGGTATGTGGAGGTGGATGGGGTGTTGGTGTTGGTGTGGTGAGCGAGGGAGGCCGAGAGGATGTGTGGGAAGACGGCGCGTTTGAGCACTACGTGGGAGGCGAGGAGGAGGGAGACGAGGTAAGGGAGGTAGATGGCTGTGTTTATTGTGACGGAGGTGAAGGAGTGGCCGGTTGATATACCGGGTGGGAGTTGGGAGGTAGGGATTTCTTTATACTATAATTTTACCACAAGTAAGCATTATAACCGACTAATTACCTTTATATGTGTACATGTAGATGGGATAAACCTACATCCGGAAGCATATCTTCCCACCAAGGATTCGCTGGGAATTTCGGCTTGGGGGAATCGAGATCTTTGGTTCTGATGTACGTTTTACACGCTACGGTACTGGGAGTTAGGATATACATACACACATCGATAGTAGTTGAGCCGAGTCGCGAGCAAAAGAAATCTTACTCTGGAAATAAATCCCAGCTTCCGGATGATTCTGCGCTAGATCCCGCAAGTGATACCACGTAACCCGATCCCACTCAGCAGCATCTGTGCCTTCCTCAGACGTCCTATATATACCTAATATCAGAACAGAATTGACAAGTCATGATCAAGTATGACCCGGGTGCATGGCACATGGTTCCATGTCATGCCAACTCACGGCAAGTAATCAGCCCCAGCCCACGGCGACGCATACTCGATATCGTAATCTCCCGGCATATGCTTCGCAGCCACCGTGATGCTGTAGCGCGGGTTCTTCGAGAGCAGCAGTGCGGTTGTGAGACCAGCTACCCCCGCCCTTTTCATTCCATGTCAGTTCAGTCCACCAGGTCGATAGATAATCATCTAGTCAAGCAAATAGGTGCTGGGATCTTACCCGATAACTACAATTCTCTTTTGTTGCATCTTGGAGCAAAAAGCTCGGTTTCGAGAAATGCAAGTTGGACTAGTAAGAAGTTTCCTTGGTCTATGTATGAGTGCAACATAGGTACCAGTCGGAAGAAAAATCCTATACTATACTATACTATACTTCTCGATATATATACCTAGCTATATATACATCCTGAATACGTCCGGCCTAGAATCACCTCCGGTATCGGGGCAGTGCAGTATATACGTGCTTTACTCCGCGGGGCGGGGTAAGAAGTCCGCTACTATTATCATCTTCTAATTCGTTGGTGCCTAGCAGCCTACAAGGGCTGACGATCAAGTCTCATTTGGCTAGATATTTGTATGTACTTGTATATTCTTCTCTATGATAGTGCGGAGTATAGCTATATCGAATCCAGCAAAGCAAATGGGTATATATCCTTATCCTCCCAACCCCGACTCATGTTAATTCCATAACAGCAATTCTAGATGTCCATCTCAACCACACTCCCATATGATCTCATAACCACAGCATAGCATAGCATAACATAGCATAGCATAGCATAGCATAGCATAGCATAGCATAGCATAGCAAGCCACCAAGCAACACACTCATCTCATCGCCTCATCTCCCTCACTCCGCATCACCATCCTCAATCCCCGCCTTCTCCCAAATCTCATCCCTCGGCATGCCCTCCAAAAACAACGCCTCAATCGACAAAAAGCACTCCTTACGCGCCCTCCTCTTCGCCGCCCAGTACCTCGCCTCCCTCTCCACCCTCTCGCTCTCCTCCCTCGTGACCATCTTAATACCCCTATCTCTGTACCCCTGCAGCTTATCCCTCTTCTCCGCGTTCGAGGCCTGCAGGTTCGAGACGAGGATGTTGAGGTCGGCTGTTGTGGGCGCGGAGAGGATGGTGGAGAGTTTGCTGGTGAGGGATTTTGTCTTGGTCTTTAGTGGCGGGAGCGTGGTCTCGCGGAGCGTGCTGATCGTTGTGTCCATGGCCGTGAGCTGCTCGGGGGTCGCGCTGCCGGCAGGATCCTGGCAAGCAACACCATCAGTCAGCCAGTCAGTCACATAAATCCCTCTTGCAATCCACAGGGAGAGGGAAAGAGAGGGAACAGACTTGCTTGCACCAAAAAACCCACTGCCCGCCTCTCTTCTCACCCGGTTTCTTCTCCCCGTTACTCGCTTTGCCCATAATAACACCGCTCTGCTCCATCTCCTTGAGCATCTTATCCGCGACTGTCTTCGTGACCTGTAATGCATTAACATTAACGCCCCCTAAGTAACTAAAAGCCCAGAGATCGAGCGAGCGATTGATACGTACCTTGCCGTGCAAATTCGCACTAACCTCCGTAGCGCTATACGGTCTATTCTGCTCCTTCAGATACGCCAGAACCAGCTTCTCGGCCTCGTCCCCCGTAACAGCCTTTACCTTCTCCTTTCCCGCTCCGCCTCCACCAATACCTCCACCATCCTTCTTCACATCCTTGACCTCCTTCTTCACGCTCTCCTTCTTGGGTTTGTCAACACCGACATCTTTCTTCTCGCCCTTGATAGCCTTCTCAATCTTCTCGGCTTTGGCTTTCGTCGCTTTCGCTGGCTTGTCAGACTTGGTCTTCTCGACTTTCGACGCTTTGGGCTTGAGCGGTGACAGGGATGAGGCGATGCTGGATGTGTCGTCGAGAGCTGGCGTTGAGGCTTTGGGTTTCGGGGCACGGGGAGCCATGGTTGAGATGCGGGATGAATGGAAGGTGTGGAGGCGCGAGTTGGAGTGAATGTTGGGGTTAAGAGGATTGGATAGATATATCTATGATGGAGAGATAATGTGGTCGCACCGATCTTCCGCGGTTCCGAGGTGTCTTAGGAGACGGATGTTGATGTTGACAAGAGCTTGGAGGCGATCTGGAAAATAACCGAGACCTACTGTACCTAGCTGGCTGAACGTCGCTCCGTACGCATCAATAAAACCATAATTGAAAAGGGGAACAAATAGAATAAAAATACAAAGGTATCATTTTTACTTCAATAACCTTATCATATGTGGATTTTTCTCTGGTATCATATGCATACTGTTTATGCAGAAAAAATACGCTCTCATCTATGGTAAAATGAAAAGGTAAAAGGTCAAACGCCGTGCCTATGCTCGCTTGATTCAAATGCTCTCCTTTAAATTCATATCAATCGCTCCCAAATGCAACATAATAACCCATATCCTGCGAGACAACCAAATCTCATTTGCTGAGCGCGTTCACATGACAACCTATTTATATTCGTTAGTAAAGTTTCAAGAGTAAAACATAACAAGGGAAACATACGCATCCATCATCGGACTTCCCGGCTGGAATACCCATCTCCTCGAAAGTTGCTGGGCCGACTTTCTTTGGCGCACCTGAAGCTGTCGATGGTGCGGAGGAAGCGGTGGAGGGAGCTGCAGACGAGGGTCTAGAACTCGGATGCCCTTGAGAAGACATGGGCTGTTGTGGTGGACGCTGCGAAGCACGACTCTGGGCTGGGCTCGGTACCGACTCGTATCTCTCAGAGTGAACCGGACTCATCACCGGACTCATCAACGGAGCTGGATTCGGTGTCGGTGTCATCGAACTTCCTCGAACTGGTCGACTTGCATTATTGTCTCGCCGTTGAACACCAGGGTCCGTTGGCACGATGGATTCTCGGGAGTATCCGTATGGCTGTTGAGGCACCGATTGTCTGGAAGGGTCCTGTCCATATCCTTGGGGCTGTGCGGGAGGTCTGTTCATGTTGGCAGGTGGAGCCTTCTGAAGCCTGTTGGAAGTCTGCTCGAAATTGACAGGCCCACCAGCATCGATTGGAGGCAATTTTGGAGGTACACCTGGAGAAGGTTGTCGATACCCTGAGGGCGCTTGAGGGTCCCAGCCGACCGAAACAACGCGCTCTCTTCCGGCGGGGTTGCCTCCCCGGCCTCCTGGAACATGCATATTTCCCATACTCGTGGAAGGCCGCATTGGATCTTGAGGTCTGCCTCCATGCTGTCCTGGATCCAAACCCGTGTTGGTGTGTCTGATTCCAAACGCAGAAGTAGGCCTGTCTGCTTGTGGGCCGACTCGTGGATTTGGACGTAAGCCCTGCCCTTGACCTGGACCATTGGCAAGCCTAGGGGGGTGCATCATATCATCCTCGGGGTATGGGGCAACAGAAATAGGTCTCTGTGGGGCACGGTTGTTTGGCAAGGGCAGTATTTCCCCAGTTCCAGAGTATGAATGCCTAGGATCTGGCATATCAACCACATTGTCTGATATACTCGGCATGGGATCCAGCCGTTTTGCCAACCCAGGCGGTCTCCCTCCTCGCTGCGAGCCACGGGTTGACTTGATCCGATTAATTGCAACTTTCTCATGATCGTTTCTCGAGAGAGTGTTATTCTTCTTGATACTGTCGATTCTCCCGAGTGCATCTTGATTCCCGTGTTGGGACGCCTTGGCGTACCAACTTTCCGACTCGTGTAGGTCCTTGGGTACATAAATCCCGATCTCGTAAAAGTAGCCTAACGCAAACTCGGCCGTAGCCATACCCGTTGCAGCAGCCCTCTTGGCGTATGTGAAGGCCAGTTCTTCGTTCTTCTCAAATACATCTTCAAACCCACAGAGAAACCATTTACTAATCGCCATGTCCGCCTCAGCTTCTCCTTGACGAGCTGCAAGCGCATTGTAATGCAAAGACAAGGTGGGCTCGAATTCACAGCCCAATTGACATAGCTCGTATGCTTGGGCCATTTTTAGCTGTGCCTTTGCAAATCCAAGATAAGCCGCCTTCTCGATGAACAACTTTGCATCGTTTAGATCGCGAGGGAGAAATCGTTCCGGAATATTGATATTTGGTAGTTCCCCAGCCAGAAGCATGCCGTAGACGTAGGCTCCTTGAGGAGCATTCTCATCCGCCGTATCTGCAGCGTATCGTATGAGATCTACACCTGCCTGATAGTTTTGCGGCATATGGTGTTGGCCCAACACAGTCATCATCCCCAATCTGTAATTCGAGGCCGAATCCCCCATTGCAACGCCCCTCTTGTAATGATTTACAGCTTTGGCGGAGTCGTTCGAATTCTCATATTGCATTCCTATCCGGTATTCAGCTCGTGCGTAACCCTTCTCTGCAGCTCTCCTGTACCCCAGAAAGGCCTCTTTCTTATCCACCCGGTATCCGAACTTTCCAAACTCGAGCCACATCCCCTTCATGAATTCTGCCTTTGGATGGTGTTGTTCTGCGAGAAATGTGACAATATTGGTGGCGTCTTTTCTTAAAGAATGCTCGATTTTGGGAGTTATTGACCTGGGAGTCTGCCCTTCCATCTCCAGCTTTATGGAATATGTTTTCGCTGTCTCAACCCACGCAAGAGCGTCTTGTGCCCATGCTAACTGCATCTCCGGATCTGTGGTTTTGAGAACTATAGGTCTTGCTCTCTCAAGGACCTCTTCCTTGTCGTCATCGGAAAGAGGTACATTTGGACCGGGGTTATTGGGTTTGGGGAATGGAGAAAACTTGGGAGATTCGGCATTTGGCCGTTGGTAACCACCTGGACCGTTTATATTCTGGTACGCAGACGCATTCGTGTGTTCGTAGCTCGCTGTGAAACTCGGTCCGCCCGGGTGTTGTTGTTGTGCGCCATAGTCTTGATATTGATCGCGGGGTCTGAATTGATCGTAGGTGGGAGACTGTACAGAGGAAGCGCTCGACATCGAACCCATTCGGTGAGCTGGCGGATTTCGTGATTCAAGCTCGAGATGTGCCAATCCTTCTTGCATGTTCGACTCAACGTCATTCATCACCCTATGAAGCCAGATCAGTCGCAAAGCTCAAGTCAAACCACAAGCGGGAACTCTTTACCGTTGAGGAGCAGGAGATACAATATCTGGAGCATAATAATCGTCGGCGCCGCCTGGCATAAATGTTGCCCCCAGCGTTGGAGGCCGATTGTTATATCCTTTTCCTGACATTTCGTACTGGCAATCTTGTATCGGGGTAGACTGTGGCGTCGGGTGCGCATACGAAGGTGTTTCTGCAAGCGGGTTGTCAGATCTAAGCAATGAAAAGCTGGCAGGCGCAAAGGTATATAGGAGGTAAGAAGTAAGATATTCTCAAACTCCCGGGTCTCGCCGGTGCATATAGAAGGAGAAAATGAGTAAGAAAGATGATTGCGAGCCAGCAAGCGGAAGGATTCCAAACTATAATACAGTACTGGGCTGATTGGCTGTTTAATATCGGACCTAGATTGGGGCTGTGGGAGGGATAGGGATGCTATTTGAATTTTGAAGGTTTTTGGAACTTGATGCTTGCTCGTAAAGCAGTCTTGAACTTACGGATCCGGTATTGATGTCTCGGTCCTTCGCGTCTTCCTCCTGCAATGGCTACTCTTCCTGCTTGGCCATTTGTTTGCTGCCAGTTTCGGTGGTCCGGTTGACCAGGGTTGTTGTAGTATGACATGTTTGTTTGCACCTTTGTATTATGCGCAAAATGGTTACAATGAAACAAGGAATGAAGGAATATTAAAGAGTCTTCACAGGCAGTTTCAAATGGTGAAAGAGAAGTAAAAAGGTGGAGGGGTGGCAGTCACGTACAAAGGCGCCTGTCTATTAGGTCACCAGTTGGTGGGCTGCCTTGTCTCAGAAGCAGTGAGTGCTTTCTCTTACGCATCTGCTATGAATAGATAAATGGGGTGCAATTATTGTTCCCATAATAAGTAATAAAATTCCATTAAATTAAATCAGGTCCAATAATCCATGCTCGTCCAATTCAAGATGTTGATTTGGCCTCCTTTTCATCCGTATCCACATCCATTGCTATCTGTCGTATTGCTACCCCGCCAAGCACATAAGACATAAGAGGAGAGTGTAACGCCTTGCCTTGCACCTACTCTGCATAAGTTGGTACAATCACCATGCTTTTTCTTATGGTGAGTATGTCTCACTGTAAACAAGGAGAAGAATGTGGAAGGGCCAAAAACCAAGATAATTGCAGAAAACTCTCCGACGCTTCAACTCTCAACTCTCAACTCTCAACGTTTCTTCCCCTTCTTTTTCTTGCAACAAGCGATACGCCACCCTTCCTTTCTTCTAAATCAAGCTTTTTGATCTGCGCGGGAGTGGGGGTTTAGATCCAATTTAGGCAACATTAATATCGGCATTTCCCACCCAACCCGAGCCGCCGGAGATTTGACGTCTGCATCTGTAAGACTGCAAGAATAGACGCGTATAATCGTATTCGCACCGGGTTAGCTGTACGAGCCATTGTCGTCGAGGTACGGACGAGACGGAGTTGAGTTGAGTGGATATTGATAAAAGGAGATATCTGGCTGATGGGCTGCACCTCTGCATTTGTACCAGTGCAAGGCTGAATCTTCAGCCGTGAAGGCGAATAGGCGAATAGGCGAATTTTCCATTGCCAAGTCTGTGGTCAAGACAAGAATCACTCACGCTGTTCTGCTGAGCGTGGAGGCTGTGTTGATTGACAACGCGTCTATTCAACCAACAACCTGCAGCAGCTCGGGTCAAGCGCAATTCAACCCAGCAAGATCTGCCATCTCCCTGGACCGTGTTGTTGTCAAACAAAAGCTAAAAGCTGGACTGCGGCTGTCGCTGCCATCTATTTTGGGACAATGGAAATGGACAAGGCTGCAGAAGAAACTGAAGGACTTCAAGATCATGTGACTATACATAAGATTGACTTCCACCACCCTTATACGCCCTACGATATCCAGGAGATATTCATGAGCACGGTTTATCAAGTTCTAGAGGATGGAAAAGTTGGTATCCTTGAGTCTCCAACTGGGACGGTAAGTAAAAGTTTCATTCATTCACGTGATTCCGAATTCAAGTTTCTGCTGTTCTCCACCCATCATCTTGTCTCGTTGCGTTGGACTCATTCTAAAACAGGGCAAATCACTAAGTCTAATATGTGGTTCTCTGACTTGGCTACGCGATCACAAACGCAAAACCTTTGAGGAAGGCCTCGACTGGGGTCCAAATGGTAAATATTTTGCTGCATTAACTCAAAGTCACCTTCTAATCAACCATAGACTCCAATAGTCCACAATGGCTCATTGAGCAGACCAAAGCCAGGAAGCGCCGCGAGATGCTTTGTTCACGCGAAGATATGGAAGCCAGGCTAGCCAAGATTCGAGCCAAGGAGAAGGCACAGAAGGACAGGTATCTCAAAGGAGATCATCAAGTCAAGAAGAGGAAGACCGATGCTGAGGCCTCTGGGAAAGATGGCGATGAAGAGCAATTTGTTTTAGATGATTACGACAGTGATCAAGAACAACAGAGTACTAAAGAAGGTAGCTTGTATTCTGCGAAAACCCTGGAATTGATGGAACAGCTTGGAATGGGCTCATCTATTGCAAAAGAGGAGGAAGAGGAAGTAGAAGAAGAAACAAAGGTCAGCAAGTCAATACCCTCATATGGCTTAATCTGACACGCTGCAGATCTTCTACTGCTCACGAACACATTCCCAGCTCACCCAGTTCATCAACGAGCTACGCCGTGTGAACTTCCCACCTGCATTTCCAGAGGAGAAACCCAGCAAAGAACCGCAAATCGAAGATCTCAAGCACCTAACCCTTGGTTCGCGGAAGAACCTCTGCATCAATCCCAAAGTCAACAAACTTGGCTCAGTGGCAGCAATCAACGAGCGCTGTTCCGAGCTTCAGCAGTCCAGTACTGCCAAAGAGCACAAGTGCGTCTTCTTACCAAACAAGGAGAACCAAGCTCTAGTAAACACGTTCCGTGATCATGCTCTCGCGACACTTCGAGATATCGAGGACCTGGGAGCACTTGGTAAGGAGATTGGTGTTTGCCCTTACTATGCTTCAAGAGCAGCTATCAAACCGGCCGAGATAGTCACATTACCATACCCGCTTCTGCTTCAAAAGAGCGCAAGAGAAGCTTTGGGGATTAGCTTGAAGGGTCATGTAGTGATCATTGACGAAGCTCATAACTTGATGGATGCCATTTCAAACATCTATGGAGTGGAGATTAGTCTGAAACAATTAAAGGCGGCCAGAGCACAGCTGGGAGTGTATCTGCAGAAGTTTCGAAATCGCTTAAAGGGCAAGAATCGAGTTTACATTGCTCAAGTAGTGAGAGTAATTGATTCTCTTGCTGCGTACTTGGAAGGACGATTGGCGCTTCCGGTATGTCTCCTCGTCACAGCTTTGCAGAGAAATTTTTAATCTTGAAAATAGCAAGCAGATGGCATCGTTTTAGAAAAGGAGCTCCTGGCTGGAAAAGGAGTCGATCAAATCAACCTCTTCAAACTGATACGATACCTCCAAGAAAGCAAGCTGGCACGAAAAGTCGAAGGCTACGCCACTCACACGGCAGAAACCTCCCCCTCGACCCAAAACAACAAGAACATTTCATCTCAACCCCAACCCGACTCCACAACCCCAGTCCTCCACCACATCACCTCCCTCCTCTCCGTCCTCACGCACCCCTCCAAAGAAGGCCAACTATTCTTCAGCAAACCCAGCTCTTCCCCTACCACCACCACCCAAGACCCCATAACCCTCAAATACCAACTCCTCGACCCCTCCCCCCACTTCCACGACATCGTCTCCTCCGCCCGCGCCGTCATCCTAGCCGGCGGCACCATGTCCCCCCTCCACGACTACACCACGCACCTATTCCCCTACCTGCCCGCCTCCGCCCTCACAACCCTCTCCAGCGGCCACGTCATCCCGCGCCGCAACCTCATCGCCTGGAACCTCTCGCGCGGGCCCTCAGGACAAGCCCTCGAATTCACATTCAAGAACCGCGGAAACACGCCCATGGTCGACGACCTCGGCCGCGCCCTGCTAAATCTCTGCACCGTGGTTCCAGACGGCGTCGTGGTGTTTTTCCCCAGCTACAACTACCTGTACTCCATCATCTCGCAATGGTCAAAACCCACATCCCAACCCACATCCACACCCTCATCCTCATCCACATCCTCATCCTCATCCACATCCATACCTCACCCCCCAGACCCCAAATCCCTCTACGCGCGCCTCCACGCCAAAAAACCCATCTTCACAGAAGCCAAAGACCGCCCCGTAGAAGAAACCCTCTCCGCATACGCCCACAGCATCGACACCGGAAAAGGCGGGCTACTACTAAGCGTCGTCGGCGGCAAGATGAGCGAGGGCATTAATTTCAGCGACGGGCTAGGGCGTCTGGTCGTTATCGTCGGGCTCCCGTTCCCGAATATCATGAGCGCGGAGTGGAAGGCTAAGATTGCGTACGTTGAGACGTCTGCTATGGCTCGGTTTGTTCTTGAGAAGGAAAATGGAGAGGATGTGAAGGGGGAGGGACAGGGGGAGATGGAAAAGGGGAGAGAGGAGATGCAGAAAAAGGCCCGGGAGCAGGGAAGGGAGTTTTACGAAAACGCATGCATGAGGGCTGTGAACCAGAGCGTGGGACGCGCTATCAGACATCGTGGGGATTATGCGGCTATTGTGATGGTTGATAGGCGGTTTGAGGGGGAGAGGATCCGTGGGAAGTTGCCCGGGTGGATTAGGGAGGGGCTGGTGGATGATGCGGGGAGTAAGAGTTTTGGGCAGTTGATGGGGAAGTTGGGCGGGTTTTTTGCGGAGAAGAGGAGGGTTGAGAAGGGGGGTTGAGAAGGGGGGTTGAGGGTTTGAATGCGCTGTTGTTATATATGGATTCTGTAAACTTCACACACGAACCAGCTTCTCTAACTTTCTATCTATCTATCATGTCTATTACGGACCCTCCCTGTCCACTTTCAGCTATTCACACCCCTAGAAGTCTACTCTACACATGAACATGCCACCCACCATCAAGAAAAATCCATATTCCAAAGCCCACCAACATTCTCCCCCAGATACGCCCCCAAAAAACGCCGACATATTCCCCAAATCCCCCTGCACACCCTCCAACCCACCACCCTCACCACCCTCACCACCCTCAGCCTCAACAACATTACACACATCCGTACCCATACCCATACTCATACTCATAATCCTACCCTCCCCCAAACCCACCGGAAACGTAAACGAATCCTCCTCCTCATTATACTCCCCAAAACAATCCAGCCTTGCCGTCGACCGCACAAACGCCGCCGCGAAGCGCAGAAACACGGCACACACGTCGTACAGGCGACTCGTGGCGGCGGAGATGCTGCGGCTTGCTTCGAGGGTGCGCAGGACTTGGCGCAGGAGGGTGATGTCGGATGGGCTGTGCGAGGCGATGGAGTGGGTGAAGACGACGAGGAAGGGGGTGAAGGAGGAGAAGAGGAGGATCCTGTGGTGGGTTTAATATCCGCGCCGTCTTTGTGGGAGGTTCTGTTTGTTTGTGGGAGGTTGGGAGGAGGGGGGAGGGGGAAACTTACCAGCCGGAGTAGATTCTCATGCTGGGCACTGAGGGTGAGGATAGCTTGGCGTAATTCTGTACGTGGCATTGGAGACCTAGACTCGCGGCTTTGTAGCGTTGGGAACTGATGTGCGTAGCGGCTTCTTGGGAGGTTTTGGCTCCGTATAAAAGTGTTAGGATGTAGTAGTAGAAAAAGTCCGACCAGCTGATGAGGAGGGTCAAGTCGTTTTGGTCTTGTGCGTGCTGTGTATCGATCTACTGAAGTCAGACATTTGCTTTTCGAGTTCCGTCTGATGAGCTTGTACTTTTTTTAAGCTAACGTGCCAGGCAAAAAGACTCGCAGAGCGTTCTTGAATCAACCGCGATCTCATTTCCGGCGGCTGGCGTCGAGCTCTAGCCGAATAGAGTTCATCGTACATCTGACCTTGAAGCTTGCAGAGTTCGATGAATGCCGTCAATACCTTATCCCAGGCCCAGAAACTCGGGTTGGGGTTTGGCGAAAAGACCTCCACGTCGATATCGTAGTCTGGAAAGCTCGAGGCTCGTCCAAGATTGAGAGACATGATTTTGTCTATCATGTATAGCATCCAGAAAACGTGTCGTTTTGCATCTGCGAGGTCAGGCGGGCTACGAGCTACTTCGGATTCTCGATGGTAACCTAGACTTTGGCACAATCGGGCGCCTGTGGAGACGAGAGTCCAGCATAGAGATGGTCGGGCATCTCCTTGCGCTTTCATGGCCTATTTCGAGATTTTAAACAAGCGCTGCGAGCGAAGATAGAGGGCATACATACACCCATCATCAAACACTGAATGTTCTCCAACGTGGGTGTGACCAGGCATTCGTAATCCTGGATACCATCGCAGAAATTCTTTTCGCACAACTTGGCGTAGGTCGCACAATCAGAACTTGAGAGATCTGCTTGGTCCTCTTGGCTGTACGCATCCAGAAGGTAGAACAAAAGGCCATTCATGAGAGTAACCTCACCCTTTGAACTTGGTCGTGCTGGAAAGTATACTTTCTTGCATAAATTCTCGAGCATCATATGGTCTCTGAAGCCATTGTGCAAGATCACTGGAGGTAGTTTCACTTGAGATGTCAGCCAAAGTCTGTCGGTCTCTTTGCACGTTCATCACAGACCTGTTGCTTTCCTCAATGCAGCAACAACGAGTGACATTGGGGGAAGTTCGATATCCTCAACTGGTGCTCGCGGGGTTGAGCAAGGGAAATATAGATCGTTGAGCGACGAAGGTAGATTGTGTCCTTGGAGAAGCGACTTCAAGGATGCTAATGAATACTGTATTTCCAGGTCAGAATCACCAGTTTTAGCCTCCTCGGCTGATATCTCTGCAGAAAGAGAGGCTTGTGCGGACTGCTGTTGGAAAGAAGGTTCATTCTGAAAAGTTGTGCTCGGGGCCGACGCAGCATTGCGTTCGGCAGTTACAAAGCAAACTTCAAAGGAGTGCTTCGGAGTTTGCTGACTCTGCTCGAGCCGTTCAAGCCGCTTCTTGATTTCAAGAACGCTCTCTTGGATGAGGCTGAGATCCCGACTCTCACTAGATGATGTCAAAAGGTGTGTGTAATTCGAGTACTACTGTGCTCACGGGTTTGTGTCTGGAGTAGCACTAGACTGGGACCCAGTCCTTCCTACTGTTGTAGTTCCGCATGGTAGTTTTGCTATTTGACAACTTGAACATGGCGAGGTCTTGTCACATCGAATCTAGACAATGTTAGACGAAATGGCCAGCCCAGCAAAGGAGAAGTTTGAGAGACCTTTCTGATTCTACAATTTCCACACTAAAGTGACAGACACGATGTATCAGCCCCCAGATTCATCGTCAGATCTTTACGTCCATACCGATTTAGGAAGAAGTGAAGTCTCGCTCCGGCCATGTTTGCCGAGCCTGTTCGAATTCGCCTTGGCCTTTTCTGTAGAGTGGCTTTTTCCCGATATATCCATTTTGATTGGCTCCTCAGATCAAAGTTAACTGTTCATTTTCATGCCGTAATGAGGATAGATAGGGGTTGGAATATAATATTGAAGAAGGATTCGGAGATTGTTTTCTAAGTAGCTCGAAGCGCGGCCGTGAAGCGCGGACAAAGAAAGACGCGCGCTCGTGCCGAACAAAAAAAGCGGCACCAATTCGAGGCACGACAACATCAGCGGTCAAGCAATAACTAGGTACAGTAACTAGCAATATCGTTATGGAACCAGCCCGAGGAAGCCTGACAATGGATGTTTTCCCCTTGATCTCGGACGTGTTACTGTTGAATGAGTTCTCTAAATTATTCGGCCTTTCCATCGGCTTTCCATCTCTGTGACCGGTGCTGCACAGCAGCCTGTACTCGAGCACCCCCCTTTGCAGTTCACAGCATGCGTGCCTTGTCAACTAGCCAGTCCATTTGCCGAGTCTCACACATGAGGATGCTTCTATTTTCAAATGTTAAGGCTCCTTACCTTATGCTTGGCTCTAAAATCCTAGACCAGGCGCATCATTCGGCGCATGCCGCGGATTGCGCGGGGACCGTGGGATTATTCTCCATATGTCGTGGCACTACTCCGTACAGTGTCAAATTACGGTTCAATCCGATCAGTAGCTGATTGATATTTAAACTGAGCCATTTTCCTGTTCGTCCACTTGTCTGTTCAGGTCACCATTCGTTTTTGGAGTTCAAAAGGTAAGTGCAACCGTTGCCACTCGTCTCGATAATTCAACCACGTCGACTTCCCCAATTGCACCGAATCCTTCCCACATCCCAATCTTCATTCGTTCTATACAAGCAAACATGTCTGGGTTTGGTATTCAGTCTCTGCCAGGCGCTCCGCCAACGAGCTGCCGCACTCGTTCGATCACCACCCGGGCCAGAGGCCTCTCAAGTTCATCTGCCAAAACCTACATCTCCAACGTCAAATCTGTCGTAGATGGCTGGAAGCCAGGAGAAGATCCCAAAGTGGATCATTCCGGCCATTTCGAATTCTGCGGCCCTTTGGGGGTCAGTACCATGATGGTCGGCTTTCCTTTACTGATGTACTACATGTGGATCGGCGCGACATTCTATGAAGGTCAATTCCCAGTGCCTACCTCTACGGACTCTTTCGGGAGCTTTGTTAGACATCTCGCAGATCTGGTATACGGACACGCGTTCCCGAACTTGAAGGCTTGGGCCATCTACTGGACATTCTTCCTCACTGAAGCCGCATTCTACTGCTTCCTTCCTGGTGTCCAGGGCTACGGAAAGCCACTGGATCACGAAGGAGGAAAGCAACTCCAGTATCATTGCAGTGCGGTCTGGTCATTCTACGTCACCATCTTGGGAGCTGCCGCACTGCATTTCACAGACATCTTCCCGCTATACACTATCATTGACGAATTTGGACCCATATTATCAGTTGCCATCATCTCAGGCTTTCTCGCGGCTACTGCTGCTTATGCATCTGCTTGGTATCGAGGCGTACAGCACAGGATGACAGGCTATTTCATGTACGACTTCTTCATGGGCTCGGAACTGAATCCTAGGATTGGCACTTTAGATTTCAAGATGTTTTTCATGGTCCGCATGCCCTGGTTTATTCTCTTCGGCATAACATGTGCCACAGCTGCAAAGCAGTACGAGGACTACGGATATGTCTCTGCCGAACTCATGTTCCTAGTCATGGCTCACTTCTTATATACCAACGCGTGTGCCAAGGGTGAAGAGTGCATCTTGACTACATGGTTCATCTCCCTTTCCCCGCTCATTCAGACCCAAACTAACGCAGCAAAGGGACATATATTACGAAAAATGGGGCTTCATGCTCATCTTCTGGAACCTAGCCGGTGTTCCCCTCAGCTACTGCCACTGCACCCTCTACTTCGCCAACAACCTCGCGACAGCAACCGAATGGTCAATCCCGGTGCTCCGCACCCCAGTCCTTATCTCCCTCTTCACATCCTACCTCTTCGTATACTGGATCTGGGACTCGACCAACAGCCAGAAGAACCGTTTCAGGGCGCAAGAGCGCGGGCAGTTGGTCCTGAGAAACACCTTCCCCCAACTCCCTTGGCAGACCCTTGAGAATCCCCGCACCATTACAACCCCATCTGGCGACAAGATTCTTGTCGATGGCTGGTACAAGTATGCTCGGAAGATCCATTATACCTGCGATGCATATTTCGCGCTTACTTGGGGCGCGATCACCGGGTTCGAGAGCCCGTTTCCCTGGTTCTATCCTGTGTTCTTCACGGTCATGATTTTGCACCGCGCCTACAGGGATATCCAGCGCTGTAGGATAAAGTATGGAGACAGTTGGACGGAGTACGAGAAGATGGTTCCTTATTTGTTCATTCCGGTATGTGTTCTTTCTCCTGGTAGGTAGCGTGAGTGAAATACTGATGTGTGCGTACGAGTAGTATATCATCTAGACACCCATGAGATGCGAGAATTGCTTCCTTCGATCCTGACACAATTTGAAGAATTTTCAACGCGGTTCAGGGATTAGTGTATAGTACCGTAGTATCGCTAGATTCACGCTGAATGTATATAATAATGCTCATGTACACCAATTACAACTCCTTTCTCCTTAATTTCTCCTTAATTTCTCCTTTCCTCAACCCTCTCACAATCACCAGATCCGAAACACTTAATTCTCAAGCTACAGAAATCACCTTGATCATCATCATCATTAATACCCACATCTTTCACCCCGTATCTTTAATTTCACCACTCAACTCGACAGACGTAGCTGGTGTGCCCGCACCTAAAGTACAGTACAGTAATTTATAAATCCCATCTCATCTCCATCGCAGTAGAAAGTTGACTCCTTTCGCAGGCAGCATAGTAAATCTTCAAGTTAAGACCGGATTTAATTTGCATTTCACCAGTTTTGTGCTAAAAGATTGATAATAAGTACACGTATAGTGAGTAGTACACGTACATGCAAGTATTTCTCCTGGTGCTGTTTGTGTATGCATGCATATCATATCCATCGGAATCCTACTTACTTGACCGTCATCACTGATGACGCGGTATAGTATTAATACTCGGTCCTGCCTTCTTTTCGCTTCGCTGATAATCACTTGTAGGAAGTTCGAACTTCGCACGAGTATCGACATCATCTCATCCCATCTCATGGTCATGAATGATTGGCATATAATGATTACAGATAGATAACTACATATCCTCAATCTAATCCAATGTAATGTAATGTAATGTAGTTAATGTAATACACGATACATTCTTATCTCATGCGTGATATCAACCACCTAGCTTACTGTATGCATCCAATACATCAAACACACACCTTCCCATTCCATGTCATCCCATCCCATCTTACTTCGTAAAACAACACTAAACGGTCAAACGGTCAGAGTACAAATACCTCTAAAAATGTCACAAGATAAAAAAACCCACTTTCCCATCCAATTCCCCAATTCCCCAATCCAAACACCCTAAACCCAAACCCAAACCCAAACCAGAACCCCAAACTCAAAACACCAAACTCAAAACCTTTTGTTTGGAAAAATCTTGCCACGTACCATAATACACCAACTCAAACAGCCAAGAACTTAGCAGCCAGCATCTCCACCGCATCGCCCTGACTATTACTCGCTTTCTTCAACAGGCTCGCGCGCTCCTTCTCATACGCCTCTTTCTGCATCGCTTGTCTCTGCTGTAGCGGGTTGAGCGTGTAGAGCGGCTGTCCTTGTCCCTGTGCTGGATTCGCTGCTCCGTTGTTGTTCTGAGAGGTACCTGGACCTGCTGAAGGAAAGCTGGCTGGGTTGAATGGCGACTGTGGGGTGATGGTCTCGTTTGTAGGTGGATTGCTGGCGCTGTGGCTGTGGCTGTGACTGTTGGGAGCGTAGACGCCGCGCGTTACGGCTGCGGCTAGCATTTCTGGCGTGGGGGCTGCGTGGCCCATGTTGTCGCGGCGGATGATCATGGAGGGCAGGCGGAGCTGAAACTGTGTTTTGTTATGTTGTGTAAGTACGTACGTACGTACGGAGTATGTGGAGGCTAAGAAGGGAGTGAGGACATACGCCACTGAGTACTTTTGCGTGGCTCAAGCCTATGACTTCGCCGATGAAGACTAACCGGCCCTTTACCCACGCGCGCTGCAAATCTGTAATGGAATCCGTAGCGCTGATAGAGAACAGGGGCCACATAGCAAAGTAGGCATCGACGCTGCTGGGGCTGAGGAAGTTCTTCGAGCGAGCATCGCCGTTGGATGGCTCTCCGGCTGTCAAGTCGCCTCCTTGGCCTACGCGCCAGCCGAGGAAGAACGGTATCGATGCAATGGTGTCGGTGATGAGGTCCTGGCATAGCCTTGACTCGGTGCTGTACTCAGGAGCAGTGCGGTAATCAAGAGGAGAGCGGATCCAGGCTGCACATCGAACGATCGAGCCTGATATGTAGAGCCGCAATATACGTCCTTGGTTCCTACCCCAACGAATGAGCATAGTAAAAAAGCAAATAGAGAGATCCAAGAAGCTTAAGAGCTGTCTCGGGAGCCGGCATATGGGTTTCTGAAACAGCTCCCAGCGAGGAAACCGCTGTTTGTATGAGAATAAGCCTACCACATTGTGGCTACCCCGATATCTTGGTATACATCAACTTTTCCGGGACACACTTCCGCTTTCGTGATATCACCCCCTGAGATCTGGTCAACCCAGGCTATGGTCTTCGGCTTCAGGTGTTCTGGTAATAGTGCTTCCCATTGCAAGTACTGTTTTTCCATGACCCGAGCTCTGCGAATGAACTCGGTGACTTTCTGGAAGTATTCTGGAGTCCGAGGCCAGGCCGCGAGCGCGGCGTGGATTTCGGACCTTAGCGTTACTACTGCGATGTTAAGCCTCGTTATAAAGTCCTCATCCGGTGAGTCGGTACACCACCATTCGGCTCCTCCTACTGGCACTTTTGAGGCGGTCATGCAGTTGATAGTCTGATTTCTTTTTTTCAGTAGATTGTAGATTTAAATTAGGTTCATGTGAAGACTTTACCATTTGGCTCCTTACTACCAGAAACATACTCCGCCCGATTTTTGTTCGCAATTGTTTCTTACCCCGCATTCTGACGACTTGTATTGCGCCGTCGGCATGCGAGTACCATGCCTGAGCACTGTTACTCTGCGTCAAAACCGTCTGGTATTATATCAGTATATATTCAGCTCATCGAAAAATCTACGAACCTCGAAAAAGCCCAACATCAGAATTGCAGCTAATGTTTGGTCGCTTTTCTGCTGAGCAGGGTTTTGGAGTGCTAGGTTTGTAGCCTTTAGAGCTTTTGCATATTGTCCCATAGCCTTGGGCAGCAGCCCTCGTCCTCTTGAATTTGGCCTATTGGCCAGGGCCGCCATTGCCACTGCTTGAAAGGCAATTGATAATGGAGAATCCAGTCCCGCTGTTTTCATCAAAGGTGCGAGATAATCAAAATGTCCTGTCCCTGTTCCTCTCGTATCTGAAGAGGGCAGGATAAAATTAGTTACGAAAAAGCAGGGCGCTTGTTGTTCAATAGGAACGGAGAGTGCCTCTGATGTCGAAAGCATCATTGCCAGCCTCGAGGAGGAAGTATCCTGCATGTTGCTATTATCTCCAAGGCTAGTGGCAAAATCGGGTTCATTGTCGTCGAGTATACCCTGCCTCTTGGTGTTCAATGTTTTTCTGGCCCTTTTCTCCGTGGCTTGAGTCTCATTGCGAAAGACTATATCGAATTCGTCTTTGTACCCAGGACATTGTCGCCTTGATTTTTGGCATTGCAAACATGTAGGTTTTGTTTCATCGCACTATACGATCAGTAATCAGCAGACGAACCAGAGGGCTGTTTGAAAAAGCCCCTAATCATGTCGCGTACCTTGATTCTTCTCGTCCTGCACATCTGACAGCCACGGGATGGCTTGCCGCAATAGACCATTGCCACGAGAGCATAAACGCGCTAAGTAGAAAACTACCAGTGTTCGCCAGAAATCAAAAACCCAATTGAAAGTTAATTGTTGATTGATAGATTTATGAGACACCAGCCGATGTTGTACTGTACCGATGAACTGGACATGAACGTAATTAAAGTACTTGTACTGGTTGCTATTCAATCAGTTCCATATTGAAGTCCGATTAAAGCGAGGAAACTGGCAGCTATGATGGAAGCCAGGGTTTCTTCTGGGTTGGTCCTGAGTTGGTCTGGGTGACTAATAGCGCGTATGTTGATGGTGGAAAACTGCTGGCAGAATGCTTTGCAGAGAAACGCTTGTTGTTGGAGAGTAATTGGGCTGCAAAGTATGAGTGGTACGGTGGTAAGAAGAAACCGGTAGAAATGATGTAGCTGTACGAGTATTTGGGGACTAAGAAGCTTTATCTGGGGGATGGGGGATGGCGGATGGCGGAGTGCGGCTTGGCTTGACTGACTCTTGAGCAGAGCCAGAACAAGAACCAGGCTGCGGGTCATGTCCATGGCCATGCCATGTCTTCGATCTTTGAAGTGCTGTCCACGCATTGGTCATCGAAGTCGGTGCGACACTGCGACCCATGCAACAGACAGACCCCTCGCAACTGCCAAGCCGTCTGCCGAACGCCTCGCATCAAAACGGCAGTGAATACGCTTGGACCCCTTTGTTGAACAGAAGTTCTTTTTCGCCCCTGAACAAGATCTGCGAAATCGAGCGATTATTATTGAGTACGGAGGAAGTAGATTACTGTTTGTAGATCGAGGTGCTTGTTATGTATGTCCCGATGCCCAGGGTACGGTACCTTACATGTACCTACCGGTGGTGACGAAGCCTTGGGACTCGGGAGAGACTTGGCTCTGGTGGCTGCTTACCCCTCCCCCTCATTTTGCAAAAATTGTACCGAGTACTCCGTACTGTGCAGTCCCTCCGGAATCCGTACCGGCAGTAGGAGTCACAGTAGGACACGAAATGCGAAACTCAAAACGGCCACTAGAAGAATAGTGTCAAGGTGTCAAAGTGTCAAAGAGAAGGCGGCACTCCTAGTGTGCTGCACCTTGCGAGCCTTTGCTTTTGTTGGGTATGTAACCTGAGCTTCGTGCATGGGCTCAGCCACCAATTCCTCGCCTCACTGTTTTCTGACTCTCTGACTCGCATTAGCTTAACGCATCTCCACTATTAATATTTCGTGTACAAGTAAGTATACAAGTAGTACTACTTCGTATTCCTAACCACTTGATTGGCTAAACAAGGTGTGCACTGCTCAAAACTTAAAAGGGAACAAGCGGGGCTCGAATTACTTTTACGCCGCGCGGAGTACATAGCCATATCTCATGTATTTACTACTCGACCGCCAACCATGCTAGTACGCTAGTATGTTAGTGCCGTCCTACATAGGTAGTCTTAGACTCGTACAGGACGTAAATGGAATAAATAAATAAATAAATAATAAATAAATACCCCTATTTTCATAGAATACAGGGTGTTGTCACCAAATCTGCAATTTATATGCTATTACAGGGCTTATATGGATTTTAGTAGCCGGAAAATCCTTATTCTGCTATAAAATAGAGCTTTTAATAGTTTGATCCCCAAATAAGGCATAAATGATCTATCCAGGGGCTTTTCTAGCCAATAGATACCCTGAATTACTATAATCACATGTTGTTTTTAAGTGGAAAGTTGCAAATCTGGTAACAACACCCTGTATGCCCCTATGTTCCTAGAATAATCTACTACGCTTTACCCTTTCAAGCTAGAAACGAGCAGAGCAGATAGAGAGTACCCAAGTATACGCGAAGTCGTCGTAGCATCATGAGATACCGTGTTGAATTATATTCTGTATGTAGTGCTGCCGCGTGCTTATGCAGGCGGTAAGGAGTGGCTCTCGCTTAACGGGAGCTAAGCAGATAGGGAGAGATATAAGCAGAGCTTTCTCTCCCCCTCTCTCTTCTCTCCTTGGTCAATCTATGACCTCTTTACTTCCACTGCTTGGTTACCACATTCCAATATACCGTATACTTCTAGCTACGGAGCAATTTGCATTGAGTCGTGTTCTTGTGTGAGACGAACCAGCTCTACTACTAGAGCAGTAATAAAGTTCCTTGGCGAAAGGTTTATCAGCTCAGCTCGGGCTGGGGTTAGGGGGTCCGCGGCGCGGATCCGGGAACTAGGGAACCAGAGAAAGTCCATCCGGGCCCTTCAAGGGTAATTGACTCCGTAACTCTGCATTTGACAGGTCTAGCTGAGTGCGGATGCGGAGTAATATACAGAATAGTAACCCGCAGGAACCCGCAGGAACCCGGCCCGGTGGGAATAAGAGTAAGGTAGAGTATATGCGTAAAGTGGACAAAGGTGGACAGTAACGCAAAGAAGTTAGGGGGCGATGACTGTCGGTAGCCGGCACCGGCATATCGGTTCGGTTTCATCAGCTTGAGCCTTGGCCCTTGCTTGTCAGCTTGATCTTGATCTCCCGGCTGTACCTACAGTACGGTACTTTCCAGTAGTACGGGTACGGCTCAGCTCCAGGATTATACTACTCGCTTTTTTTTTAAGTCTGACTGTCCCACTGTTTTCACTCCATATTTCCATACTCCGCGCCACTTAGAGAGCTCAGATCCGACGATTACAGGGCTTTTAAATCCAATTTCACTAAGAGAATTCTAAGCTTGGGCCTTTATCTTATAGTAATGCTAGGGTAAGAGCCAGTCAGACCTGTAGCATCCTACAAGTAGTGGATTTATAGTGGGACAGTCAGACTTAAAAAAAAGCGAGTACTGTACGGACCCGACAACTTGTTATTGCATTGGGAATATCCGTGGAGTTGTGGCTCATTTCATACGAAGCAGAGGTGGAATCAGGGCACCCGCATAGTCAATGAACCAATGAGTGGTCTGGCGACCCACTTCAGCCACGACACCTCATTGTAAGCCACTCTAACTAACTCTAAAGAACGCCTTTACTCGTAATAGTAGCGTTGACATCAAAATCATACAGTAGCAGGGAATAATTAATACTGCTTTACTCGACTCGAGTACGAACAGAACCTTCGCACCCGGTAGGTAAAGGGGGTGGACACGTTAAACCGAACCCCTACAAGTGTAAATAGTGGGCTTTTTATGGATTTCTAGCCCGTGAGTACTCAAAAATGTCTATTTTATATGGTAAAACGTACCCAGCAACCACTGAGCAATGAATGATCTACGTGTAGGGGTTCGGTTTAACGTGTCCACCCCCTTTAAGTAATTTACTGTATTGCCCTGTGAGGCTCTGACGCTAAGGTACCTGTGCGTTAGAAAGGGGGCATGGCCGCATGGCATGCAATAGATTAGAGTCCGTACCTGCTGCAGCCTGTACAACCACCCATCTATTTGAGACCTACAGTCGCATTGGCATAGGTAGATGCTCCTAGAAAGGCAACATTATACGAGAATCATTCTGATATGAGTTTGACTATTCGCCCTATTACATCCAGCCATAGCCTCTTCCCATTGAATAAGCACACAGCAGACCTACGCCATGGCACTCATGATATTCCCATTTCACTAAATAAGGAAGTCCTCTATACGGGTATGTAACAAGCCACCGTTTTCCCTTTAAAATTCGCATCGCACCTTCAAATGCTTCCATCGCAGACCAATACCCCGATCCAGTTCGTACTGTACATTGTACAAAAAAATCGCTCCTGAAACGCGCCTGCTCCTAAAGATGATACACCATGCGTCAATTGAAGCATGCATGCATGCGGATAATATGTCGTCAAAGTTCAGAATAATGCATGCGGATATCATGGCTCATTAAACATCCCCGCCACACCTTCTAGGCTCGGGCTCGGCTGTCCGTTCTCTGGTGCTGTGGGTTGCTCTTTCATGAACTCTTGCTGCATCTTGCTACGTTCTTTACGCACCGCTGAGGCGGATTTGCTGATACGGCCTTGTTCGCTGATGCTTACACCCTTCAAATCACGCAGCAGGTCGAGGACAAGGGCTCGTTGCTGGCGTTGCTGCACACCTTGACGCATTAAGTAGTCAACACACTTATCTACGGACTTTTCCTGGATACCTGGGAGACTGAGCAATATTTGTTTTGGTGTGTTCGTGGCTGGTGAGTAGTAAATTAAGATAGCTGCTATGACTTGCGCCAGGTCCTTTTGCAGGTCGACGAAGTAGTGCTCGTTTAAAGAAGAGATGCAGGCCTTGAGGACTTCAGTGCTGATGAACTCGCGGATCGAGGAGGACAGTGGGTTCTCGTTAGCAGCCGCTGCGAATTCCGGGATGATGGAACGGTAGACCCGTAGTACTACCCCGCAGCATCGGCCGTCGCGCATACGGATTGCATGGGCCAGAAACAGGAGAAGAGGCTCAAGGATCGTGGAATTTGTAAGGCAAAACTTCCGCATTGATGGGTAAGCTGAGGCGGGGTCGGCTTCATTGACGTAAGTCGACGCATCCTTTGCAGTACCAGCGGCAGCTTGAGGATCTGTAACACATGAGCAAACATCATATATGGAAGTCAGTGGACATGCTTACTGGTACGTGCAGGGTCGAGTAGGCTACCAATCATCATGACCGCTGCATGAGTTAGTTGACGAAGTATACTCTCCTCTTTCATTTCTTCGGTCAAATTATCGCTCTCAGTCTGGGCCAATTGCTTGTGAGCAAGCTTCTCCCACTCGGAGCTGATTTTTGCATCCATCTGAGTAAAACAAGTGGCCAAAATTGGAGGGACGAAATGATGGCGAACCTCCACAGGGCAGTCATCAACTAACAGTCGAACTACACTCAGTAGCGCAATAAGTTGATGCGATGACAGATTATCGGCATCAGCGAAAAGGGCATGTGCAAGAGGTCCCGGAAGTTCGCTGAAACCGTAGAAATCGACATCCAACCGGCTCATGCACCAAAGGATAGAATAACAGGCCTCTCGAACTGTACGGACAGATCCACGAATCGACGACGCAAAGCCTTCCATAGTTGACCTGGTACCGGTTACGCGAGCATAGAAGTCGTCTTTGGTTCCTTCCGAGATACCGGCTTGCCAAAAGCGATCAGTCAATATGCGGCCCACCATTCCTCTCATTTCAGTAGGGAGTCCCACCCAGTTGGATGGATTGTGGAAAGAATGCGCATGGCTAAAATATAAGCAAATGTTCAGAATCTTGAATTGGATAGGACAAACCTCAGGAATTTAAGCAGGTTAGGAAGAATGATGGGCAATGCATCGCGCCAAAGTGTACATGATACTTTATAAGCCGGCGTGTCTTTCTCAACCTTTTCCGTTGAACAGGCTAGGAAACTCTTAGTAGTCCTTAAGGGAAGTGCCTGCCGGAAAATAACGTCAGTTAAGGGATACGCAAGAAATTATTATACTTGCCTTCAATCGTTCTTCCAGTTCTGCTTGCAGCGCTTGTCCTTCAGCATCAAGCTTGTATAATCCCCATTCTTGGATTTCATGTACCCGCCGTGACACTAGATATTCGCGAACTTTACTGAGACCTAGAAGGTCGCAGAACCCGCCGAAAGATGAGAGCGCTTCGTCCATTTCAGGATTCTGCCATAGTTGCTGAACAGGGCTGATGAAAGCGTGGAGCTTCTGTAGGCGAATGTCTGGGTCAATGTTCGTAGCACGATGAATAATGGTAAACAAGAACGTCTGATACGAGACCTGTTTCTTTGTATCGAGCCGACCGGAAGCAATGATCTCGTTGACCTTAATCTCAAGCTGATCATAGACATCTAAGAGATGATTCGGCATCTTGCTAGCTAAACGCTGCAGTTCAGACATACAATCCGCCTGCAATTCCTTCACAGCTTCGCTGTACGAAGCATGCTCGGGGTTTTCAGTGGGCTGGCTCATTAAGATATGCTCAAGAACTTTCAGCATGAATCCAACCTTCTTGTCAAGAGCAGTTGTAGAAAAGGCAACTGCCAGCACCAGCACTCGTTTCCGAATGATGGGGTCCTGTACGCCGTGTTAGCACGAGCTTGCAAAACAACAACTCAAACAAACCTCAAAGTTCATTTCGAGTAGTCGCTCACACCATGCCTCAAGATTATTCTCAATAGCGACGCGTTCTTGATCCTAGGGAAAGTCAGTATAAAGCTGGCTAAGTAGATGAGAGAGTTTGGTACGTCTTGTTGCAATTTCGAGCCATGTGTCGAACGCCACTTCATGTAACCCTTCAAAGCTGCCTCAACAACAGTGAAATGTGCGTCTACCATTAAGACAGGCATAGAATGCTTAGAGTAGTTTTCGACTGAATAATCAATTAGCAGTAACAGGGATATATGTTGCGTCAATTAGTCAAACCTGAAAATAGAGGACGGCCATCATAGAGATGTTGCAGAGAGTGATCAACCTGACTCAATATGTGATAAATGGCTTCAGATTGCTTTTGACGAACAATGGCCTCAATAATCGAGGTGCTATACCGTCTATAATTCCCGAGAAAGGCGTGTCTCTCAGGTTGTGTGTCAATGTCTTCTAATAAAAAGACCAGAGATGCTTCCTCCGAGTCTTCTGGCAGGTGCTCGTACCGGATTAATCTCGAGCTGCAAAGTTCAAGGAGAGGTGCAATTAGTGGGGTGAGGGTGGGAGATTCGCCGAGGGTATTAGAACGCAGTAATCGTGTCCAAGTAACGAGGATGGGTATCGAAACAACAAGGCTTTGGCTTTGGGCAATAGCAAGAAAAAGATTTAGTAAATTAGGAAGATCACAGTCCTCTGGTATGGATGAGAGCTTCTGCTCAATGAAACTTCCGAGATTAGACATCATCTATTATCAAGTTAGTATATTGTACGGAGAAGCTATCAAGTCACTCAAACCTCAGAGAATTTCTTAGAAAATAGGTATTTCTCCTCGTCGATGTTCTGGGAGTCGACAATGGACCATTGGTACAGCTTGCGTAAAAGATCGACTGTTTGGCTGGTGTACATGGGGCATACGAGAGACAAGAATTCTTCATCCGAAAAAGGCATTCTGCAGTATAGGGCATGAAGTGCTTCAACTGATGCCTAATAGAATTAGTACGGATTTGCAGGGATCTCGGATCTATAGGTTATTTACCAACTGAACTGGCACGCTAGATGCTGCAAGACTTTTGCACATATGTCCGACGCAAGAAGCACTTGCAATTGCTCGTGGAATTACCCACGGCATGACGGATTTGTAAACAGCCAACGTCTTAACAGCACAGCTTTGATACTGCGGGTTATGAAAGAGGTCTGCCTCTAAGCACTGGTTGAGCAATTCGCCCATCCGTACCAACCAGCCCTCTTCCCCATACCTAAATGATGTACCAATCTGGCGATGTGGAAATGCTTCAGCTAGAACAATAGCAGGGGTGAAAATCTCAACGCAAGCTTTGCTTAAAGCTCCCTCTCTCATAGCAGCGACCGTATCTTCCCCATTGAATACCTCATCCGAGAGCGTTTCGAGGACGAAGAGGACAAATTCCTTGTGCACAACAGAGCCGGGCAGGTTCCAGAGCCGCACAAGAAGCTCATCCATATCAGTCCAGTCTGCAGCCCAGCTTCTCTTTGCAATCTCCACCCATAACTGCGCAGTCTTATTTCGCAGATATAAAGGGTCCTCTGGGGAGATATTCTGCGAGAGTTGCAGAACCCATTCCCTCAGGGTAGTTGCCTGCTCCACCGAGTATTCCGCCCACTTGTGTCTGATCGCATGCTCGAGGAGGGAGAGGGCGTAGTGGCGGACGACAGGCTGCTGGGTTTTGTCGGATGCCAGTGTAAAGCCATGGTATGGTGCTTCATCGTTGGCTTTTAACTCTTCGAGAAACAAAGAGGCTTGCCGACGTGATTCATTAGAGGCATGGCCATGTACAATGTTGAGGGCTTCGTGGATTTGAGGCAGCAAGCTTGTGTTCCCGTTCAGCTGTACGCTCGTCTCGGCCCTAGTGGTACTATGCCCATTCGTGGAGCCGTTCATGATGCTAAGTTTGGGCTCTATTGAGCACACAAGAGGATTCCTCCGCAGATGCCAATATTGTTGACCTGGGCTGTGCTCAAAGGAGTCATCCAGCTGTCTGTCTGTAGGTATGCAACCTGATTCGAAGACGGGCGCCTGATCCTCAGATCGCTGAAGAACTCGGGAGACTAAGAATAATCTAGAGGGCTTCTTCCATGAGGGAGCGACAGGAGTATTATGAGAGAATCCTTAAATAGCAAAGGCAATCTGAGTATGTTGTGTGTAGAAGAAGATGGTTGTGGATTTGTCCCGCAGGAAGTTATCTTTGTCTCGCTCAAGCCCAAGGCTGAAATCGCGGAGCTTTTCGCGAGCAAGGCTATCCAGTGGAATTCAAGAACATCACACTATGTACTGTAGCGGCATGCATGCGCTACATAATGACAAATAATTATATACAGTAAGAAGCCTATGGGTGTAATAATGACTTCTACATAGTTATATTCCCATCTTTATTTACACTGAATGTTCAAATTCAAAGGTTCCATAAGTTAGTAAGCAATGCTACTTTTCTGTAGCCTCATGGTATAAGCCTCACATGAAAGACGGTTGTAAAGGCGAGCGAGTCGGAATCTTCGAGTAGTTTAGACTACGAGACACAGGAATACCTAGGTAGTTCGGTGTTTTGAAATGTTACCTAAGTATTTGAAGCTGTAGCTCGCTTTTAGCCCTTTCTACCTACTGCTCAACTTCTCTTACGTTAAACTCGGTTCATACGCTTTGTAGATTAATATATCCATTCAAAAAAGCACTGTACAGCTAAGCTGTTTATCAACTCAGATGACAATAAGTCATCTAATCCCGCAATGAACGTCATCCTAGCGGCCATAACAAAACCGCAATGCTCAATGCGCCGGTAGAATGCAAAGTCGTCGTCTCGTATCATGTTCATGTTTCACATGACGCTACATTTCGTTTGCTGGCATTGGTCCAGATAACCTTCCTCTTCTTCCTTGCCTAGCATCATGTTCTGTCTTCTTTGTACACCTTTGACTCTAATCGAGTGCTCGCCGTCCACATGCCACCACCTGAGCCGTTGAATCAAGCCACCATCTGCATCATCTGTGCTAATGGTCCACTTGCCCCCTGTGACCTCAACTTCACATCGGTCTTTGGGAAAATGAAATTCTGGTAAGAATATCTCGGTCGGATTGTCTTCAGTACAAGCCTGGTGCGCGTGGAGACGGAGTGTGAATATGCAATTTCGGAGATCGAACCCATGATTGAGGATCTTGCCCACGGTAGAAATCGGAGATGGCCTAACGTATGCTTCGGCCGCCCGAAATCCGGGCGCATTCGTAAGCTCTGGCGGTTTGTCTGTAGCTTCTGATGAGATTGAAGGTGTCTTCAACTTGGCCTTTAAATTTCCAGGGTTCACAGTAGACTCATCAGAGAAACCCTTCTTTGTACTCGGTCCCTCCAAAGTCGTTGTCGAATCGTTGTTGGGCGTGGGAGGAACTGGAGAGAGCGGAAGTGGCCTGTCATCAACTGAAAAAATTGAGAGATCTTCCCCATTCCATTGATCTCCCAAGTGGTGCTTGTTCTGGCAGAGTTAGCAAATTGTAACCATGGGCTAGATTTACAAACGTACCTCAGTCATGTATAGCCACAGAGTATATCCTGCCATA
The DNA here is from genome assembly GCA_007821475.1 of Lachnellula arida. NCBI lineage: Eukaryota > Fungi > Ascomycota > Leotiomycetes > Helotiales > Lachnaceae > Lachnellula > Lachnellula arida. The sequence goes on along the minus strand of QGMF01000317.1, from coordinate 10,592 downwards.
GGACTACTTTCAATAGCATAATGATTTGCGTCCATGGCACCTGACTGACTGGAGTAATCGCCCGTCTTATATGCATATTTATCATCCATGTCGTAGGGAATTCCAAATTCTGTTAGGATAGTCGGATGGTTACCCATGTAATCCAGCCCTTCCTGCACCATGGCTGATAACTGGTCCTTGAAAGAATTTCGAATTGCAGTCTCTCCAATCTTGACCGCAAATGCGGGGCTCATGTATCTCCCTCGAAGGACACCAAGAACATCGACATTCCAATATCGATTCCATTTCTTAGTCATGAGTGTCAAACCGTCGTAGTAATGTGGCGCATAAACCATTTTTGGGTCATCATCTGCGGTACCTTTAATGGAAGGAGGAATCTCCAGCACAGGCGGCTGACAGAACAAAATACAGTCCTGGTGTATAGCTCGGATAGTATCTCTGAATTTCCTGTAAAATTCCATGAAATAGATGTTTGTGAACTGTTCGTAGTCGAGGACTTCCCCAGTACGAGGATTCTTTTTGAAGTAATTTTTGTTCAGCAACGTGTCAGTGCTCGGGTCCCAGACTCCATGTTGCGCCCAGACGCATTCTCCTAACTTCCATCCGGGGTCCCGTTTGAAACCGTATCTAGAATCATCGTAATCTGCTGGAAGCCAAGCACTTTCCCCTTGAGGATCCACGAGAACCCTTCCAGATTTGTACGGCCCCATTCCCCCAAAATCCCAAGTATCGATTTCGCATGCCCTTCCCGAGCCAGTCAACATAGCTTGCCATGCTGTTGGCGACGTACCTTTTTGCAGCTTCTGCTCACTTGGAATAACTGAGATATCGGACCAGCCTACCAAGCCCCGATTAGGCTCATTCATGCTTTCCCAGCCAATAACAACATCATCCTCTAGGTCTCCAGCCTCATGTATCCGTTTTGCGAGAAGACTACAGGCATCCAAATAGTGGTCTGTCAAATAATCTTGTATGTTTTTGCCATCGATGATGCATTTGGGCGCGAAGTCTCGTCCAGCAAAGAAGAACGTAAATATCGTTTGGCATGCCAGTCGAGTATAATTCGTTGACCAGATCATCTTTGGGAAGGTTGCAGGGTCTGGGTACGTGTTGTGCACCAATGAAGCCTCCGTAGCTGCGAAGCTTTGGGGATTCAACCCGCAGGCATAGAGAGTCCACATTGGAGCCCCGGATCCTCCTGAGAATCTTGACCACTATTTGCAAGTCTATCAGCACTATATTTTAAGTTGCTGAGGACTTAACTTACCACATCCTGGTGAGGATCCATGAAAATATAGAACCCATAGTCTTTTGCCAGTCTCAAGATCTCGATTGTATGTTGAATCCATTCCTCGTCATATATACCGGGCTTTGATGGTTCAATCGCCTCCCACGTAAAGACGTATCTGATGGTATTGTATCCCCACCGTTTCAATCGGGAGAAATGAATATGCGCATCCTCGCGGGGGAATGGACGAGTATGGAAGTTGACATTGTCCCCGTCGAAGAAGTCCTCTGGGATGTGGGAGGGTTGGTTCGGGTTACTTGGGTATTTAGCATCCCCAGCTACGTTAATTCCTCGAAGAGTGATCTGTCGTCCATGGGAGTCTCGGAACTGGCCATCCTCGATTGTCAGTCGCAAGGGCGACATGGTGTTCGAAGAAAAATGAAGGGTGGCAAAAGTTTGAATGTTCTTGGGAGCCGTAAGTCTTTTGTAGGTTTGGATGGGAGATCAGTCTCGAGAGAAGTCACCCTGCCAGCACTGCAAGTTCCACCAGGTCGCCGACGTAGCGGAATGACTCGGTATCAATGACGAGGCGGTTGTACGAGGTATTGTATCACGAAGCCTCTGGGGCTCACTTGTGGTCGTTTGCTACTGCATGGATTCAATGGTTGCGGGCGCAGATAACCGGTGGACACAGAAAGCACAAATTCAAAGTCTGTTACCCTCGAAGAATATAGAGCAAATTGGGTGGCGATTGTGGTGGTGGTGGTCACCAGTACAGTAAGGTAAATCGCTGTACTCCGTAGGTACTGTTTGACGATAACCAGAGAGACACAGAATCTCGGGAGACCTTCAATGCCCCCGGCCGGCGATTACAGGGATTGTGCAGCCGTGTCAACACGCTAGGATCGGAAGAACACAAGGCTGTACGCTACGGTACTGTAAGATCGATCTTAACTTAAAATAAATCATCCATCTTAAACTAAATCGTCTATCTTCAAATAAATCGTCCTTCAACACATCCCATGCTCTATTCTGCCTAGCTAAGGTATGCCAGGTATCAGTTCATCTACTGAGTTATGTCTGGAGCAAAGGCAGCGCTGAAGGCCATCGGCGCCTCCATAAAGGCCCAAAAATACGATGAAGCTATCCAAGAGGCCCAAAAACTGCTGGCAACAGACTCCAAAAATTACCAGGCGTGAGTGCAATCCTTTTCCAGGAACTCAGGGCCTACCATTGTAAACTGTATTAATTTTTATAGCAACCTTTTCCTAGGATTCGCCCTCAGCAAACAGAACAAGTACTTAGAGGCTGAGGAGGCATACGATGCCGCAACCAAGACCAAAGATTCCGATCCTCAGGCATGGCAAGGGCTCATACAATTGTACGAGAAGCAAGGCAGCGAGGCCCTTGGGCGGTATCAAACGGCGGTGTTGAGGCTTGCAGCAATACACGAGACTAAGGACGACAAATACAAGTGTCAAGATGTAGTTGACAAGTTCCTCGGTTTTGCAAAGAACCAAGGCACACGGCTGCAGTACAAGAAGTCTCAAGAGGTCATATTGCCTGATTCTCCAATATACGGCTACCTAGAAGGAAGGGTCCCACATCCTGCGCATACCTACCAGATCATGGCCACTATCACAGAAGTCGAGGAGAGGGAGCGCATCAACAAGGAGATTGGAGAGCGAAGAACCCGGCTCGGAGCGAAAATTGGACAGGTCACACTGGAAGTCAAAAGGGAAGTCTTGAAAGACAGCGATTTAGAAGACTTGTATGACAAGATCATCGATTGGAGCAATGATGATGAAGTCCGACGCCAGTACGAAGAAAAGCTTCTTCAACGATGCCTCGAAGCTCTTACTGTGCTTCCTCCGGGTCAAGAAAAGACTCATAAACGTGGCAAAGTTATGAAGTTGGCTAACGACATGGTAATAATCAAGCACCCTTACAAAACGGCGTGGGATATAGCACTGGAATGGAAGGATCCCCAAAGCGTTCAAGATCTAGATGCAAACATTTTGCGCGAATACTACTGGTTCTTTCCTGCCAGTGGGCTAGGACAAGTTCTGCGAGGGTTCATGAGCTGTGAAATATCTCCGTTTCCGGCTCCCCCACCGCCTCCGCAGCAAAGTCGAGCACCAAGAGCTAGCACAGTGTCTGATGATAGCGAAGACGATGACGATGGAGGTGGAGTCGCTCTCGATAGCAGTGCACTGAGCGCAGATGAACGTCTACTTTTGATGACGGACGGAATGTCAGAATCTGGGAAGTCAATTTTAGCCCATCGACTAATGGGAGAGTACTATCAGTTTCTGGAAGAGTACGAAAGTGTGGTGGATTTGATGCGCAATGGGCAAAGACTAATTACAGATGAATCAAATAAAACAGGTTTAAAGTTTGATCACTCTTCCGAGTCTTTTATGGCTCTCCTCGGCACAGCATTGGTCTTCTACCAATCCCCTAAGAACCATCCGGAGGCTAAAACAATATTTGATGGACTTCTAGCCGAAAATCCAACTTCGACCCCTGCTTTGATTGGTATCGGGTTGATTTACGAAGAAGAGGAGAACTATCCCGCGGCTGTTGATTTTCTCAGCCGTGCTCTTCAGAGGGATGCCAGTAACATTCGTGTCAAGACTGAAGCTGCTTGGGTCAAAGCACTCAGTGGCGACTTTACCCAAGGAAAGGAGGAATTAGAGGAATGCCTGGCGAAGATGGATAGCAAAGATGTTCGATCCAAAGACCTGATTGCTCTGACACAACATCGAATTGGCACATGCCTTTGGAATATCGATCCTTCGAAATCCGCGCGAAAAGACAGGAATGGTCCTTATTCATATTTCCTTGCAGCTCTAAAAAGCAACCTCAATTTTGCCCCTGCCTACACCAGCTTAGGAATTTTCTATGCCGATTACTCAAAGGACAAGAAGCGAGCTCGAAAGTGCTTCCAGAAGGCTTTCGAGCTATCAGCTTCTGAAGTAGAGGCAGCAGAGCGCTTAGCCCGGATATTCGCTGACCAAGGCGAATGGGAGCTTGTCGAGGTAGTTGCCCAGCGCGTTGTAGGCTCGGGGAAGGTACGGCCTGCGCCAGGCTCGAAAAAGAAGGGCATCAGTTGGCCATTTGCCGCACTCGGAGTAGCAGAACTAAACAAGCAGGATTATGCCAAGAGCATCGTCTCTTTTCAATCCGCACTTCGCATTACACCAAACGACTATCATTCTTGGGTCGGTCTCGGAGAGAGCTATCATAACTCTGGTCGTTACATCGCGGCCACGAAAGCCTTCCAACATGCAGAAAAGTTTGAGCTTGAAGTTGAGCAGCAAAACTCTGGCGAGACCTGGTTTGCGAAGCACATGCTGGCAAACGTCAAACGAGAACTGGGTGATTATGACGACGCGATTATAGGATACAAGGCTGTGCTTGCGGAACGTCCTACAGAATTTGGCGTATCCATTGCTCTCATCCAAGCTCTTGTTGAGAGTGCTTGGGATGGAATCGACAAAGGTCTCTTTGGATATGCTGCTCAACGCGCCGTGGAGACTATTGATGCAGCTCTTGAGCTTGCTGAAAGTGGCGTGGAGGCTTTCAACCTATGGAGAGCAGTTGGAGATGCTTGCTCTATCTTCTCATGGGTGCAAAATCGCCTGGAGGATTATCCTCCCCACAAAATCAAGCGCTTGCTACAGTTACGAAATCAGAGGGAAGCTTACGAGATTTTTGCCGACGTAGACCTGGTCAGCGTGGGTGTTGTCTTTGCAGACGGACTCTTTCCCAAAGATGAGCAAGATGGAGTTAATCTGACGAGATGTCTGCATGGGGCAATTCTCGCGCATAAAAGAGCAATACATGCGTCCGCTCACGATATCCACGCTCAAGCTGTTGCCTACTATAATCTAGGCTGGGCTGAATATCGAGCCCATGTCTGCCTCAGCGAAGCTATCAAGCGGAAGTCTACCTCATACCAAAAAGCAGCTGTACGGTGCTTCAAACGAGCGATAGAGCTGGAAGCGGGCAATTCCGAGTTTTGGAATGCCCTAGGTGTTGTCACAAGTGCACTCAGTCCAAAGGTTGCGCAGCACTCATTCGTCAGAAGCCTCTTTTTGAATGAGCGAAGTGCGCAAGCGTGGACCAATCTTGGGACTCTTTACATTTTGCAGAACGATCTCATGCTCGCAAATGAAGCGTTCACTCGAGCTCAGTCAAGCGACCCTGATTATGCGCACGCCTGGGTCGGTCAAGGACTTTTGGCCCTGCTGATAGGTGGTGACACTAAGGAAGCAAATCTCCTCTTCACACATGCGATGGAAATATCCGAATCTTCATCCCTGATTACCAAGATGCAATATTCTCATTCTACGTTTGACCAGATTCTTGCATCTACAAATGTCTTGAACATTGTGGATTTGGTGCAGCCATTGTTCGCTCTCAATCAGGTACAGTCCATGGCACCTAATGATTTGATATACGGTCATTTATCTACTCTTTTCTTGGAGCGGATCAGTGACGTTTCTACCGCGGAAGCTTCGCTATCAGAAATTTGCTCAACCGTTGAAGCTGATTATGAAGTCACTGAATCACCTGCATCGCTGTCTCAATTTGCGCTAGCAAAGGCAGATCTAGCTCGATCACAGCTTTCGGCAGGTTCGTTTTCTGAGGCCATAGACAGCGGTGAAATGGCATTGCAACTCAGCGCTGAAGATGCTGGAAACGAGCTATCGGCAGAAGCACGCCAGAAATGCAGGCTATCTGCACATCTTACTGTCGGCTTAGCACACTACTACGTCCAGCAGCCAGAAACAGCATTGGAATACTTCCAGCCGGCTCTTGAGGAATCGAACGGAAATCCCGATGCGGTGTGCTTGTTGGCACAAGTTCTCTGGGCTAAGGGAGATGATGAGGATCGAGGAAAGGCAAGAGATATTCTGTTTGACTGTGTTGAGAGCCATCCGGACCACATCCAATCCGTGTTTCTTCTCGGCATCATCGCAGTACTAGACCAAGACACGGAAAGTCTGGAAGCTGTGTCCTCCACACTCCAGGAACTACGCACCACCGCTTCAATCACGGACCGAGAACAAGCGCAAGTGAGCGAAATCCTTCGTGCGATTGCCGCTTTGTCCGGAACCGATTATTACCAAGCGATGCTAACAGAGATTCGAACTGACGTGTTTCTTCATCCCAGCCAACCGCATGGTTGGAGCCGCCTGGCTGAGCTGGGAGAAGATGAGTATGCTGCGGATATGGCATTGAAGACGGCGATTAAGGCTGTGCCGCCGCATGGTGATCTAGATGCCGAGGAGTTGGCAAAGGCGTTTGCTGGGACTGGAAAAGTTGGGGATGCACAAAAGGCGGTTATGCTTTCGCCTTGGAGCAAAGACGGTTGGGATGTATTGGGTAGTGCTTTGGCTACGAGGGAATAGGAAGACCGAAGCGGATCATGGGGGATCATTGTCCAATGATTTACGTTTATGATTGTATTGTATTAAGCTTTCCAACAAGTACCAGAAATTTGGTTTCAAGGGCAAGGGTCAAGATCTACCACAACAAAGTGAGTCGATTGCCATTCAGGAAAGGCAAGAGCTAATCTGATGCCGCAAGGCAGCGCCTGCTTGGGGCCGCTACATTAGCATTGCAAACCACGACGACTTCCATAAAGCTCCGTTACACTCAACCAGAATCGACGCGCCGAGGCCAGTGACACCAATGCCGCATTCATCATCGAAGCTGATTTGTCCCTATCAATGCGAACTGCTTCGGTGAAGGTGCGCCAACCTTTTCCCTTTCTATTCGCCTCAACTCAACTCATACTAGACCTCATGATATACATATGACGTGATGGTATGGGGTTCGGTCCGCTACAGATAACTCGCCAGCTATTAGGTTATCGTCGAAGGCTGCGCGGTTGAGTTGAGCCTGTGTAACGTCTCAAACCTGGTCTGAATTCTGCCTCGCGCCAAAAGGCGCCCGACTACTATGAGATTACGACTAACGTGCATGCTTCTCCCTGCACTTTTGCTACTCCTCTGATCTGAAAAAAATTCGTCTGTCATTTTTCTGCGTACGAGACGGAGGGCCTCCGCCGTCCGCCTTGCTGCTCACCGAGCCACTACTCATGAGAAGTTCTCGGATGACAGTGATCAGGATTGCCTGGTTGCGCGGCTGATTTTCTAAGTTTAAGTCGAAGCTGCGTTGAATGTCAAGCTGAAATTCCGTCTATGTGCTATATTTCCGAGTGGTTTTAATTCCCTCTCAAATGCCTTGTTTCCATTCAAATGAAAGTATCTTCACCTCTGCCCGCCTCCTCTCAAAGAGAGATGCCAATTCTCGCAGTCACGAGGCGGCAAGTTGGGCAAATCAAAAGTTGGGCTGCTATTGACGCCCAACGAGTGATGTTGTGCCGGTTTGTCCAATATGGAATCGTTCACCGAGGATGCCTCTCGCCACGCAACTGAGGGTGTGACAAAATTTTGACCAAGGAGGTGACCACTTTTGCCTCCTAGACTGGGCCAATATAGACAATGGCCACATCCGCACTTCGACTCTATCCAATCTCTTCCCCCGTTATTCCAAACACCCTTCTCACTTGTCTTTCAATTCCATACCATCGCCCAACCATCGCAATCAATTTTGTTCGCTGTTGTTCACTGGCTATACCAAATTAACGATTGCATTCCCACCCAGCAAATCATGGCGCCGGTTGTTAGATCAGTCTATTCAGGACGAAGCAAGCATTCTGCAAGCTCCTCCGCGCGTGGATATGACTGCACGCACTGCGATAGGAAGACTTTCAAACGCAGCAAGGCTGTTGGGGAACCTAGATACTGCGAGAGACGTAAGTTAATGCCCAAAGGTCTGATAAGGTACCCGTAAGTAACATCAATATAGATCAGTGCGGCATCGTGGACAGCGCAGGGTCCCTATGCCGCCGACCTAAAGAACGTAAAGACTCAGATCGCGGGCGTCGTAAGTTGAAACCCGCCACTTCTATCTCACAAGTGCTGATGATATTATACAGATTTATGCCAAACGCAAGGTTGCCAGGAGCAAAGGTTTTCAGATGAGCTTGATAACGCCTATTCTCACTGCTTGAATCGTATGGATCTGTCCCGCCTCTTCAAATTGAGATTCCTCGCTGATCTGTTAAACAGACACTTGTGTTTTCACCGGCTGTTTGGAAGAAAAAGACCAAACTTATAGAGAAAATGCCAATCTTGAGCTCTGTACCACACGTAAGGTCCCGGATTCAGTACCATTGTCTCACATATTTAGAGTAATCTAACTGTGCTCTGATGTCCCAGATTCCAGAGAGCTCTGCGCCACCTCGGAGTGTTATCAAAAGAGAGTTAGCACAGGCTGCTACTGTTCCAAACGTAAGAAGCCCCCTTTGTTTTGGCCCCAGCCACTGACTCTGGTAGATAATTGCCGCATAGCTGGATGTCCCTCCGAAGTTGTCAATGCCAGTCGACCGCTCTGCTCTAGACGTGAGTTCAAATTAAAGACTTCAACCATTCGGACGCTGATGCATATGCAGATAATTTATGTGGGAACGAGAAATGCGAAAAGGAGAAGAGTAAGGTCGGAAGCCGAATACAAAATGTCTGTGAAGACCGTAAGTGATGGCCAATCATGGTAGGGTCGAAGTCACCTGCTAAACATAACTAGACTTGCAGTGTGGCACAGAGCTATGCTTCAGAAATTCTTCACCAGGGTCTCTTTATTGCATTTTTCGTGTGTCTTCCAATCCTCCCCGTCTTCGTTTTGCAGCACTAACAACATCAGATTCATGCAAGTATCAGACGTGTCTCAACAAGGCGAGACCTGATATTGGGAAGCCCTTTTGTAAAGCGCGTAAGCCTCATTCCTCCCTTCCTAGCATAATTTCGTTTAACCAAAAATCAATACAGACAAATGTGAAAGTTCGGATTGCCGAGCATTGAAGAATCATATGCAGGTGGAAGTCCACGACGTCTCACAATTAGAGCTTCATAAGTTCTGCAATCTGCGTATGTATTTCCCCATTTCGGATGTGCCCCTGCTTATGGGACAATCAGACAAGTGTAAAGTAGAAGGATGCACAGACGAGAATATATTACAGAAAGGATATTGCGAGAAGCGTACGCCATTGCCTAGCCCCTCAAGCTAGATTGAAAAGCTAATCAGTCTAAAGACTGCTGTATCGAATCGAGCTGTAAGCAGCAAGGAGAGAGAAACCACAGATGTTTCCCACGTAGGTCATAGCCTGCAACTCCACACTCGCCGTATACGAGCTGATCCAGTGCTAGACCACGACGAAAAGATTGCAAAGGACACCAAAAAATCCGTCAGCGCAGAATACGAAGCAGAGAGAGCCAAGGTTCAGGCAGACGAGGAGCGCCGGCAGCGTGAACAGGAGAAGACGACGCCACCTCGACAACATGCAACTACCGCATCGTCAAGAACTGGACAACGGGGAGGAGATTATCAGCGATGGAGAGACACTGATGGTTATGGTGAGCCAAGTAGTAATGGCTGGTAAATGAAATCAAACTAACTCTTGGGAAGACCCAGGGTTTGGGAGCTATGGCAGGTAAGATAAATTCCGGAACGAAAGGAATGGGTTCTGATCGTATGAGGTTTTTTTGTGTACGATGGGCTTCCCTTTTTCTTCTTACTTTCGAACTTGTTACTTTAAAAGCTGTAGCCTCTACTGTGCCTGATAACTTCGAAATTGTTTTACCTCTATTTTCTGGTCATGGTTTCCTATGGGAGTTAGTGTATGTCGCAAAAGGCAAGGAGAAACGTCGAGAGGTTGCGGAGTCTGCATTCAGACGTAGACTTCTGAGGGGGCTGTAGGATCGTACAAAGCTGTTTTGTGTGAAGAAAGAAGCAGATTCTGATGGACTGCTCAAAATGTCTGTGTGGAAATTCGAGGATGGCTTGGATTCGGGGGTTGATTGATGAGGACCTTTAACACAGCCCTGTGTTGGACGAATCTCGGTATCCACGACGGATCGTTGAAACTACTTTTGAGCTGTCCTTGTGGTTGAAGTCAAGTTATATGAAGAAAAGTGTATGGTTCTGGTGGTTTCTGTATCAGTAACCCGAAAAACCCTACTTGGGAAAGACAGTCGCAACTCTATCTCAATTCCCGTACGCACAACCTGGATGTATCCTAAAGTACTGAAGCGCAATCTGGTAGTATGCGTCTCTTGAACTTGTTGACACAACCAGTCTAATAGAGGAGATAATGATACAATTCGTGAGAGGAGATCTCTACCAATCTTACAACGCCTGCCCAGATGCCCATATATCCACACGCTATGCAAATGCCAAAGCTCCACCCGTATTCAAACACATATTACACATCACATTATACACCTCCATC
>QGMF01000316.1:0-39746 GCA_007821475.1 Lachnellula arida | reverse complement strand
GTAGAGGGGGGGAAAGTGAGTGAAGAGGCTATAAGGGAGGAGTATGAGGCCTTGATTGCGGAGGTTACGGCGACGTTTGAAGCTGCTGGGAAGGTGGAAAGGAAGAAAGTGCCAGATTGGGCCATCGACGCTATACAATTTGGCGTTATGCTTGATCCTGTCGTGGTAAATCCTCATTTCATCACACCTCATCTACATCTCCCTTTTCTTTCATTCCATGCATTCATAAACATAAACATCTAGCTAACTAAACCCCCAAAACAGACCAAAACCGGCAACTCCTACGAGCGCTCCTCCATCATGGAACACCTCAAACGCAGCCCCACCGACCCCCTAACCCGCGACCCGCTGCGCGTCGAAGACCTCCGTCCAAACCTAGCGCTAAAATCCGCCTGCGAAGAATTCCTAAAGGAGAACGGTTGGGCTGTGGATTGGTAGTACGGTATATGCCGTAGAAACGAGAAACGAACTCCAGTCGATATACGGAGTCATATCCCGGACGATATAGGTATAGGTGCAGATTAGGTCATGACGGGTTCATTGAGGTTGATGCAAATTGGGTCGGGGGTTATGGAGATTAATTGATTGATTTATGGGAAGGAAAGGGGGGGATGTTTGGAGGTGGTGCGTGCGTGCATAGGTGGAATGACGAATTACGGCTGGCTGGTTGCTTGTATCGGATGGGGCCAGGCATTCGATATGAGGGAAAGCATTAAAGGTGTTTGGAGCAAATTGGATCGAGCTTATAGCGAATGAAAGCGTGGGGGAATTTAAACTGTTTATATCGCTGGTATGGTAAATACCAATCTGAGCTATGATATGATACATGAATCGTTTTTATATTAGGCCGGGTCTTGAGTAGGGATTTCTTGGTGTTTCGAGTTCGCAAATGGGGACAAGTGGACAAGTGGACCATGGAAGAAGACACGGTTTAAACATCTCAAGATCATTTATGGTGATCCAAATTTCATCATCTTCACTTGCATTCTTTCCTTGGTTCTTATTTATTTATTATTAGGTGTAGAACTGGCTTTTAGTACGAGGCGCGGATATACAAGTCAGCAGAGCAAGAGCTATTTCGGGAAGACGACGCCTCCCAAAAGATCAGGCTGAAGGAAGCATTGCTTATAAAACCAGCGCAACTCTCCTAACGAAGTAATTTTTCCAAGCAGAAACAACTCGTTGAAGAAGGAGATTAGCCTACGGATCGTGGAGCTGAGCACTTTAGCTTGGGTTGGTGTATACTATACTATACTGTGCTGTGCTGTATACCGTTATGAGCTGATTTTGGTTTGTTTTTTGGGTGCAATAGTGCTTTCAATCGTTTTAATGCTTTCATCGCATGTGTTGAATGGATGCTGAAATGACAGTAATGTATTTATTGACAACAACGTTTTCTTTGGATATTATGGCCGTATCAAGCTTACTCGAGTGTGGTAAGTAAAAAATATAGAATAAAGAATCGCGTTGGTTTTGGAGTTTGGCTTTTCTTGAATTAACGTTCTGTTGCTGGGTTGGGTTACTAGGACTGGAGTCTTATCGTTTGAAGCATTTGAGTTGACTTGTCTTTGCAATTGGGGAGTGGGTGGGAATATATACGATTCCTAGATGCAAGTTTACTGTATTATACGTCTAGATTGACTCTTGATTTATTTATCTCTGTTAGCATCCTCAGTCAATATTCCGATTAAAATTCAAGGCCGGTATCACATCACATGTTCATTTGCGGGCTCTGCTTCATTCGGATTGTTGATTTTTTTATCGTCAGTTACAAATTTCATTTTCTAGGACCTGCCTTTAGATTCCCTTTGGTGTTGAATCTCCAGAATCAGCCCTCCTGTGGATTTGGTAAGTGGTGGTTGTGAACATCTTCCTCCCACCATCGAGTTGCGATGACCCGAAACCAAGCACCGGCTGGCTCGGGCTTCCAAGGAAGCACATCGACCCCTGGTACGCGATGATCTCGCAGATCGATGCCAGCAGCCCACACGCCATCCTCCCTCTTCCTGTCTTCCTCTATCGTCATGAAATAGCTCGCTCTCGCTTTCTGGAACTGGCGGTACAGCTGGTGCTCGTTCTCTGTCAGCGCTGCCGAGTCCGGCTGCAGGATTTGCGTCCAAAAGGCGTCGTTTACACGGTCGACCCAGTGTCTGGCCGCAGCCGTGAAGGGCAGGGAGTCGGCGAACTCGGCGAGGTTGGAGGCGTTGTACGTGTATGTGGCGCCGAACTCGGCTTGGTGTGCGGCTGGTACGGGCCAGGCGCGGGTGTGGGATCCTGGCGGGGCTGCTAGGTCGAGTAATGCTCGCGCGGCAAGGATGTTGCTATCGTCCTTGAATATTATGTAGTCGGTGGGATAATCGCCCGTGTATTCCATTGCTTCTCGGACGGCTGTGGCGTTGCGGAGACATGTGGAGCAGTGGTTGGGTTCCGTGTGAGCAACGTCTACGGTTGTCTGGCAGTGGGTGTGATCCTGGCAGGGAAAGGTTTTGTCGAGGTTGGCATCTCTGTGATTGCATCTTTCGAACGTGACTACGTATTTTCGGCACATGGTTTTGAAGTGTGCAATGCTGTTGGTTGGTATTCGGGTGGTTGTGATGTGTGGTGATGAGGTTTGGTTTGGAAGAATCAATAGAGGTTATCAGGCGGGATTTATGTCCATTTTCACTTTCTTGTTTCTCTTTCGTGTTCGGCCTTCAAGTCCTTGTTGCTCAACAATTCATCTTCTTATACAGTACCATTTTAACCTAATCCACTTCCTGTAGACGAGCTCATTGTTGAAAACAATGCTATTGTTCAAGCGTCTTTGTGGGAAGTCACCTTGGCACAATAACTCTCTTCCTTTCTTCGTTTTCTGAATATACTATTCGGAAGGAATAAAGACCTTGCTCCACGCTTTGTGAGCCATCTTGAAAGGAACTAACAGGAGCTTTCAGGTGTAGGATTTGGTGCAGAAGTAAGCATGAACAGGCGGGAGAGTATGGGTATAAGTATAAGTAAGTTCTCTTCTATATTGCGTACACTCCACCAAACTCACTCAACTCACTCAACTCACTCAACTCACTCAACTCACTCAACTCACTCAACTCACTCAACTCACTCAACTCAGCCCGACTCAACTCCTCCTTCAGCTTTTCTTCCGCTTCAATTGCTTCAAGCAAACTGCTTCAAAAAAATCCCGCTTTCAAGATGTTGGCATTTATGAGAACACCCGTTTCCCTCGCCATCCTGGCATTTCTAAGCATCATCTCTGTAAACGCGGCTCCTAACAAGACTCATGTTACGTCGGAAGATATGCCGATTGTTCCACTAGATGGCGCTGGGCGGATTATTTCAGATGAGGTTTTGGCGTCGTTGTACGCTTCCATGAAATTGGATTCTGTAGAGCGCCGGTCTAGTTTGGCTTACGTGCGAATGTAAATTTAATAGAAGATATTATTTGACTGTATATTGCCTTTGTAATCTTGAAAGTATGTTTAGTTGTAAGCCTCTAATGAAAGTGATTTAAGTAAAGGATTGCCCTTCTTATGCTCTAGTGTAGGAATCATCCATGATGGATGGTCCATGAAGAACCATATAAGTTCTGAACATAAAGGACAGAGTTCTCATTTGCTTTAATATTTAAGTCTAAATATGGAATATAGAGGGAAAAAGGGGGGAACCGGCATGTGACTACCGTAGATGAAAGCTATCTCTGAAAGGAAATTGGTGTTGGAACCGCAAAAGAAACGTTCTGGTGTGAAGAGATGCTCATTTTTCGTAAATTATAGAACATATGAAGAATAATTCATATATCGCAAGTACAATATACTTTCTATACAACAATCGGATATTTGCCTAAATAGGATGAAGCCCCTGAGTTCACACGTGACTTCGTGTTTTGGCGCGAGTTTGAATTGATGGCGTCAATGACTCTTAGATGGTGCAGAGACCTCAAGACCGACCCCTCCATGTCAAGAACTCACACTTTCAATCGCAATGGCAGGATTTCAGGCTGCCACGGTATCCAACAAAATTGTTCGGAAACGCAAACGAAAAGACGTGGAGGATGTTACACCTCAAGAAAACACGCCACTCCCGGAATCCATACAAACAGCTGCAACGATTACTTCCACAGTCCCTACCAAGAGCCACGATGGCGGAGCAAAACCACGACGTGTCCCAAAACCGAAACAACCTCCTAACCTCGCCCGGAATGCGTCCTCGTCCTCAGATCCCATCACAAGTGCCGTCCCATGGCCCACGTCCTTTCAGTCACTCGAGAAGACACACCGAGCACTAAATCTCATATACACATTCTGCAGCACCCGCAAACATGTCGTTACCACCTTTGATACCATAAAGACTGCAGTGGAAGGGCACATCAAGCGGGACTTGCAGATTGAGGAGGTGGCGCAGATTGTGGCCTTGCGTCCAGGTGGCATGAACTTTGCCTATGTGGATGAGGCAATGCTGCAGGTGGATGTGCGGGGTTCGGAAAGAGATGATACGTTTAGAGGAGGTAAAAAAGATTGGTTCACTCCTGCTCCGCCAACCGATGCCTCTGTTGGGGGTGTTACTGGGAAGGATGGTTTGGGGTATGGAGACAGAACAACTGGAGATGGAGAAGAGGTACTATACTTCGAATATGTCGACGGCGATTTGAAACGCCAAGTCAAGGACAAGAAGACGGGAGAAGCTACGAAAGCTACTAGAAAGCTCAAAGACGAAGATTTAAAGATGCCGGTATTCAGTCAAAAGCAGTTGATGAATCTGATTGAGAAGCGGAACACCAAGTTCGGCTTTGCTATCAATGCTTTCCTCAACAGATGCAAGGCTGAGAGCAAGGATCCCGAGGAGACATTGAAGGAAGAGTCCGAAGCATATATACGGACACCAAGTTTTTCACGGAGTACGACACCGAAACCAGAGTTTAGCATATTACCCAAGTCCATCCCGGCGGAGCGGAAATCTGTTTCCGAAATTATTAGTGAAATGAAGGAAAGTGAGTGGTATACGGGACAAATTGTCCCCGACGGCCATCGAGTCTTTGACCCTCAAGAAGCTATATACGGTGACTTGAATTTTCAACTGAGCCAGAACTTGGTCAATGCTCTTTATAATACGAAAAACATCACCCAGCTCTATGCTCACCAGGCGGAAGCGATCAATAATCTCCATGACGGCTCTCATGTTATTGTTGCCACGTCCACAAGTTCCGGGAAGTCTTTGATATATCAGATTCCTGTACTTCACGAACTTGAAAAGGATCACAACACGAGGGCCATGTACATCTTCCCCACTAAAGCTTTGGCACAAGATCAAAGAAGAAGTCTAAAGGAGATGATGAGATTCATGACTGGTCTTGAAGAGACTATAGTGGAGACATTCGACGGAGACACTGCGATGAGCGATCGGAACATGATTCGAGATGAAGGGCGAATCATCTTCACAAACCCAGATATGCTTCACATTACCATCTTACCGCAGGAAGACAAGTGGCGTACCTTTCTCCAGAACCTAAAGTATGTCGTCGTTGACGAGATTCATGTGTACAGTGGGCTATTTGGATCACACGTTGCTCTCATAATGCGGCGTTTGAGACGGATATGCGCTGCGGTGGGAAACCGTCACGTAAAGTTCATTTCTTGCTCGGCAACCGTGGCCAACCCGGAGGAACACTTTAAGACTATTTTCGGGATTGAAAATGTACGAATGACAGACTTCGATGGATCTCCATCTGGAAGAAAGGAGTTCCTGTGCTGGAACACGCCTTTTAAGGATCCTGCAGATCCTGCAAGCGGCCGTGGAGACACCATGGCAGAATCGGCAAGACTGTTTTGTCAACTAATATTACGAGGCGTTCGGGTCATAGCATTTTGCAGAGTGAGAAAAGGGTGCGAGGCTCTCGTGAGTGCTGTGAAGCAAGAACTGGCTACTTTAGAGCGGCCTGAGTGCATGGCTCGAGTGACGGGCTACCGAGGTGGCTACACACCTCAGGATCGGCGCCGCATTGAAAGTGAAATGTTTGAAGGGAAGTTGATGGGGATCGTCGCAACCACAGCTCTTGAGCTTGGTGTTGATATCGGGTCTCTGGATGCTGTAATCACTGTTGGGTTTCCATATACCATCGCAAATCTGCGGCAGCAGAGTGGCAGAGCTGGTCGAAGAAATAAGGACTCTTTGTCAGTCCTGGTGGGAGACTGTTTCCCCACGGATCAGTACTACATGCAAAATCCGGATGAAATCTTTACCAAACCTAACTGTGCACTTCAAGTGGATTTGCAGAATATGCTTGTTCTGGAGGGCCATATTCAGTGTGCTGCATACGAGATGCCGATCCGGCCTGATGAAGATTCTATATACTTTGGGAAGCTTCTAGAAGACGTGGCAGCGGAGAGATTGACGAAAGATGAGCTTGGGTTTTACCATTGCCACGAACGATTTCGTCCTGTCCCTTCGAAGTTCGTCGCCATTCGAGAGACGGAGGAGGATCATTTCGCTATTGTGGACATCAGCCATGGCAAAAACATCGTCTTGGAGGAGCTCGAAGCATCCCGGGCATTCTTCACTCTATACGATGGTGGAATTTTCCTCCACCAGGGTAACAAGTACCTAGTCAAAGAGTTCAATCCAGATAGGAAGATTGCAAAGGTTGAACTTGTAAAAGTAGACTGGACAACTCAGCAGCGAGACTATACTGATATCGATCCCGTTGAAACAGAAGCCATCTGCCGGATTCCCAAATCTCTCTCCAAGGCATTCTATGGCCAAATCAAGATCCAACAGAATGTCTACGGCTTCTTCAAGGTGGACAAGAAGCGCCGAATTCTTGATGCTGTTCAGGTCGATAACCCACCTATCATTCGTTTCAGCAAAGGCATGTGGCTCGATCTGCCAAAGCAAGCCTTGGAGATTATGCAGGAGCGACGACTGAACGTGGCAGGCGCAATCCATGCAGCAGAACACGCGATCCTAAGTTTGATGCCCAACTTCGTCATCAGCATGCCGGGCGATGTGCGCACCGAGTGTAAAGTTGGTGTGAAGGAGTTTGCGCAGAGGGAAACCGCCCGCAAACGACCCGCACGCTTGACCTTCTACGATGCAAAGGGAGGAGCAGGTGGATCCGGCATCAGTACCAAAGCTTTTGAGTTCATCGACTTGCTATTGAAGCAAGCTATCCGCAGGGTCGAGGCTTGCCACTGTCACGAGGGCTGTATGGAATGTGTGACGTCTGAGACTTGCAAACATGCAAACGAGGTTATGAGCAAAGCTGGCAGCAAAGTTATATTGAGGAGCTTGCTAAACATGGAGATCGAAATCGACTCATTACCCATGGGACCAGAGGACATGAGTCCAGCTGGGATTGAGACAGTAGTCTTGGCGCAACCAGTCCCAGGAAGGGGCAGCGCCAATATCGATGTCGTCGATATCAAAAGAGAAGATCCAGGAGATGAGGTCGTCGTACTTGAGGAAGTCGATGGAGTCCTTGTGGAGAATGGTGTTCGACTCAAGCCTGAGCCCGCGGATTGAGATGCCTTATGCGCTAGATGACTGATGACCTATACGACTTAACACATGTATTAAAATCCAGAGCAGATGGCTGCTTTGTTATGATTGCACTGTTTCCTGTCTGTCGGCTTGTTTCCTTCCCTCGGTGTTTCTTGGCTTTGTGCTTATTTGCTGCAAGTTTGCCCGGTCACGTAGTTGCGTGACCTTCGGGCTCTGACTCTGCTTTTGTTGGCTATTCTTCGAAGTTGAAGTTGCTATAAAACATACCAAGTAGCTCGCGGTGCATAGTCAGTCTTGAGACAGTAGCGAGGGGATCGAGTTGACTCCGAGCTTCACTCTCCTCCTATATGTGGAACTTATTCGTAGTTTCTTTTGAGAACATCGAATGTTTCAGGGTTTAAAGCATGTGATTCTTTTCAGATCTATTGGAAACTTCGCCGCCTGGTTATAACTATCAAGAATTCATTTTTGGTCTTTCAACTCGAAATTCAATAATAGGCAGAGCCAGTCAGGTGGAGCAGCAAGTAGGAAGGGCGAGAAAGCAACCAGAAGTATAAAAGTATAATCTAGTGCCTTCTTTGAGGAATAATCCTTCATTCTCAAACCTTCGCAAGAAATTCTCTTGCACCGCAACAGACTCAACACTGCGGTTTTGAGTCTACTTGTACACCTTGCCACACGACACAGTGTATCGTCCTGTTCATCGTAGTTGTTGCTTCTGTTATTCTTTCGCCATACAGCCGAAATGCCAGGAAGCCTGGCCGCCAATGCTGCGTTGCTCGTGGTCCGATCCGCATCAACAAACATGTCCCAAGTTGAGCATACGTCTGGCGTAAGATGGCATACAACCCACTGCTCTTGGGAAGAGCTTAAACTCGCTGCCGATCGGTGGGCTATCTTTCAATCCAACCATCTATCGTCCGAAAAAGGTATGTCCCATCCCTCTAATCAAAAGAAAGCTTCTAATAAACCATGTAGTTGATTTATATCGTCGGAAGACCAGTCGATTCTTCCAACTGCCGCAAATGACCTGTGCCCCAATCTCGAACATCCAGAATGTGGAGACTCCCATGATAGACTTCCCAGTAATCCACAGCCCAATGGTGGTAGAAAGCCCAACGGCGACAAAAGCAGTAGGCCTTTACAGCGACGTTCTTCGGATCAAGCCATCCTCCCATCCTGTGCCTTCTGTTAAACCTCGCAATCGCAGTCAACCTACCACCGCCACAACCATACCTACTCAGGAGATTGAAACTATCTTTGATGTTGTTATGGCTAGAGCTCAAACACAACAGCAGTCCCTTACTGGTTCAGCCGCATCAACAGCTCTGGTTATGGCCACTTTACCGACCTTGCAACCCTTCCGACCAAACGAGATGGTCTTGGCACAGCAGGGTCTTCTAACCTCTTCTGTGCACAACTTTGCCCATGCTGATACAAAATACCAAGGCGACCTCAAATCGCGATCATACATCAGCCAGCACGCCAACCTACCCGATAAGGAGAACTGCGCGCTCTTTGTCACCAATATCCCGCCGCAGGTCAAACACTCAGAGATCTTTGATCTCATCCATGTCGGGCCGGTTTTTGCACTTCACATCAATCCTGCTGATGCGCAACACTCCATGCAAGCTGCCAAGTTAATCTTCATGGGCCCGGAATCTGCGCAACAACTGCTGAAAGCAACTGTCCAGGTACATGGCCGAGTCTTAGGTTTCCGATACAACAGGCACGGCTATCGGAGAAACGACCGAGACTATAGCCGGGTTCTTGTCGTCGAGGGACCAGAGAAGATTATGAAATCTGATTTCTGGGATAAATATTTCAAAACCTACTCGGATTTAGTATATGACAGAGTTATTGAAGTGGACTGTCCAAATGCGGGCAACAAGGCATTTGCTTTCCACTTTGCCCGCATTGATGGACAAGCTGAAACTTGCTTGCTGGCGATTCGAGCTGAACCTTCCTTCCAGGGGATCGTGACTGTGCGCTATGCCCAGGATCCGTGTGGAGCATAATACATGGCATCGAACAGTCCTTGAACAGTCCTTGAACAATCTTTTAGATAGTGCTACATACAGTATTGATTGCAAAAGAAACACTCTTAGCTGAGCATAAGCTCATCCTGATTTAAACTATTGTCTTGCCTATTTCTTTGCTTTTCTCGCTTTTTCTACTTCTGGCGACATCATCGGAAGCCATGTATATCTTCAATCAAGCTAGCTAGGCCATTGCCTGCTGCCTAGCAACAGTCAAGTTTGTACCCGCTGCTATTCATTTTCCTCAGGCCAATGACAGGGATATCAAACTGCCAATTCACCCAAGCATGGGCGCCCCAAAATTGAATACTGCGGCGCAAATGGCAAATCCGCGGCCGACGGCTCGAGGGAAAGCTGTTGACGCGGTATAAAAAGGGCTCTCACGCGTTCATCAACACCGTTCCTCTCAACATCCACCATCACACAACCCATTCTTCGAAAGACTTCTTTGAGAGATCAATACTTTACAATAGTACAGCTCAGTTCATACGCGTACCTTTTATCCATTAAGGTCAGGACTCAGGGATATCAAGATGACTTCTGTTCGCGCTGTTTCAGGGTCCTCTACGGGTACTGAGGATCTCAACCCTTCTGAGCGCCTCCAACGAGTACAACGTATTCGTAATACGAGCTGGCGGTCTACCACGACCTCCTCGTCTCGGTCCACACAACCCGAGACCAACACGGGCGAGAGAGCTTTGGTTGATCATGCAAATGCCTCAGCACTACCACAGCGCGGTGTGTGTTATGACGAGAGTCCTCACTTGAGGAAGCACTCGGGTCTCGTCAATCTCGTCAACGACCGTAAGTAATCATATCCCACCTCTTGTCATCTTGCTAATATTTTATAGCTGAGTACTACACCCAGGAGAAACGAATCGCTCGTGGCTACAAAGAATGGTTAGAAAATATCCGTAAGTACTCCTCATTCCCCTCACAATCTTTACTGACATCTAGAGTAGAAAACAGGATCACTTTCGTAGACGGCCGCTTCGTCTTCAAAGCCGGTTTCTCGAAGTTGGTTGTCATCGACAACCCGCAGGAGTTCTTCGACGAATACGTGAGCAGAGAGGTGTTTATCAAGCACCGAAATGCAATGCACGATTCTCGAATCGCTACGCAGCGTCGACCAGGGACTCATTCCTCGCGGAGCAGTCTGGAGAGCAATGCCCTCTCTATTGGCTCTGACTTCTCAAACCAGACGGAAGCCTCGGGAGCTTTGGTTCCTATCGCGAACCCATCTTCAACGGCCGTGGCGATCACCAATGGTGATGAGTTCCAACCCTCAAGAAAGCGTTTGGGTCTCCGTCGGTCTATCACACCTGAGCGAAAACGAGAGGCGATGCAAGCCAACATCGTCCTCGACGACAACTATGAGGGCGATGTCACGTCGTTCGCTATCCGGTGTGCGAGAACACCAGCGTCTGAGAGCTGTGCGGTTCGCCTGGAGAACATCCCTGTCGAGACCACGTACCAGGAATTCTTCGACAGCATCTGGGAAGGCAAAGTCTTCCAATTCTCCTGGACTGAGCCAGCGCCACCTCTCCACCCAGGTCGTTCCGGCCGACTCGTATTTGCGAATCGTCTTGCGGCCGAGAACTTCATCAGCCGGGGGGATCAATACTCCCGTCGTCCTGATGCAGGTATCTGGTTCCACGGGGTCAAGATCATCGTCAAGTGGAACACCAAGTTCTGTCCTGCCATGCGACCTTTTGAGCTGCATCAAAGTCGAGTTCTGCAGATTACTGGGCCACAGGAAGATTTCGACATTGATAATACTATCAAGGCCCTCACTGACCGCATGGACTTTGACCTCGTGTCGTCGAACGAGTGGTTATTGGAAAACGGACGAAAGGTCGTTGAACTTGTGTTCCCGTCGATTCTGGGACAGTCGAGACAGGCGAGACTGTACCTCATTAACTGTTATAAGAAGGATGGTGTTGAACACCTGTATGACGTTCGCTATGCCAAGGATCCTTGCGAGAAGTGAGGGATTGTCTGGGCAGGATATTTCAAGGGATTCGGTGATGGGAGTGGTATCTTGGCTAAGAACCACTTGGGAAATGACTAACGGTGAAGCATTGGGTAGGCACTTGGACTTGGTGTGGCTGGCGTCTTTTTGGATTTTATTTATGTTTCTCTTCTAAGGATCGGGTATTGGACATACAAGGGATGGGACAGCTAGATCACTGCTCGTTGCTCAGTGTTTTGGTTTTGAGATTCAAGACGGAGTTTTCTTTTTCTAAAAGTTGTAAATAGTTTTAATAGAATCTTTCTTGTAAATGGTTTCCCTAACTGCTATTTGTGATAGGAATGCTCAACCTTCAGACTCTAATATATTATAAATGCAATTGCCGTACTGCTGGTTCAGAAGTAGGGTTGTGAACCGCGCTGGTTTCGTTCAATGAACGGCAGCTAGTTACGACGATAGTTTTTCTATCCTCTGAGACGACGGGGCTTATCGATCAAAACACGGCGTCAACAAAGCAAACATCCATATATATATATAAAAAGGAACGTAAGGAAGCATACACGTTAAGAAATTCAATGTGTCGAGGGAATGCTCTCTCTTATAGTGTTTCACGGCCTTCTGCACAAGATCCTAATGCTCTATATGCTATATAGAAAAAGGCGGCACTCACAATGGTTGACTTTTAATATCCCACGCCTTCTAGCACATTATAAACTGGCGCAACTATTTTTCCTATCCACCACGAGAGTAACGACTTTTTGTGGAGAAAGCCGTAAAACACTGTATCAGCCTTGCGGGAAACTCGCCTATTAAGCGAGCCCCTATTGACTGTGTTGGTGTAATTAAACATCGCAAGATTCAATTCCCAAAAGCTACGTAGGTACCGCTCTTGGCAGCATTCCCGTCACAGTCAAAAAGGCACGAACTTTTCTTCCTCAACATTCGGTCCCCGATAAAACCTTGCACAACAACAACCCACTTACACACACACACACAAACAGACGCGTCATTCTTTCTGAATCCCGTGTCCTGGAACTACAGCTACGAGTCTACGACAATGAACAACATGTCTGCCACGCACAAGCGTCATGACGCTATATCCTCTATGGCTGGAATGCAGATTTACGGCCACGTGAACGGTCTCTACAACGACGGGCCATATCAAGCCATGAACAGCTATGCTGAAGACTCCCTGCTGGCATACGGGGAGTACCTTTCCCCAGCAAAATATGGACCAGGCATTGAATCTTCAGGTTTGTTAACCCGAGTCTCTAAGCTTGATTGAAGAGTAAAACGCTAATTCTTCATCTAGCTCGCACCTCATCATATCTACCGCGGCATCCTCAACCATGGTCGTCTGGGCCCTTTGCTCGTGCCGTGCCTCCCCCTTCCCAAAACGCTCTACCATGGTCGTCTCCGCCTTTCATTCCGCGTCCAATAGCAAGAGGTCTTCCTGTGCTTCAGCCCGCTAGGTCTGATTACAAGGTGGAAGGCAGGCTGCACTCTAATAGCAGAAAAAGCAACTTTTCCAACTTCCGAGATACCCAGCACATGGAAAGCACACCACGCGATTTGCTGTTCCAAGATGAGCAGTTTTATGGGACCAGTATTGCAGATCTATACCCGGGAAGAACCATTGAAAACAGCATGCGCGGAGCACTGGTGGCCCGCAACAACAATAGCAACAATTTCACAAGATCAATGCAGATGTCTCCTCCCCACACCTACCCACCCAACAACTACAAACAAGAACCAAAGCACACCACCGACACGTGGTCGCCCATCTCATCCGCGCTTAGCACGAGCACGAGCACTGTCATCACGCCACCTCTCCAACCATCCCGAATGGCTCTCGAGCTTCACACATTCGTGGATCCCTCCGACCCGCGCCGTCCTCGATCCGATAACCTGTATATGGGGGAGCCTAGTGCAGGAAAGGTGTATGGACTGGAGGATTCTCTGAACTGCGCACTGTTCGTGACGAATATCCCCAAGAACGCAAAGCCGTGGGAAGTCTTTGACAGGATCCATGTCGGCGCTGTCGCGTCCCTGTGCTTGAGACCGGAGAATGAACAAGTAAGCATGGAACTTCTCTCGCCATTTAAATTCCTTATTTAGTACAAGGCACGATTTTGAATCTGTTTTTTCTTTTCTTTTTTGGCATGTGCTGAGACTCATGAAATGATTACTTATTGCTAACCGATCTCGCTTTCAGCATACCACCGCAGCTGGCTGTCTCGTCTTCATGAACCCAGAGGGAGCACGACTCATGTTACAGTCCGAGGCTCGAATCCAGAATCACTGGCTCAAATTCGTGTATAACCGCGACGGATACCGCGCCAACAAGCGCCAGCAATCCAGAGTCCTGATGATCGAAGGGTAAGCAATCTCCCCATTAATCCTGCCCATTATTTTACAGTTCCCATACACCCCATTTTTCCTTCCAAGACAGTTCTAACTAACGCTGTAACCTTATAGTCCGAAACACATCATGACCCGCGAGTTCTGGGAGGCGTATTTCCTGGAGTTCTGCTTCATGGAATGGGATCGCATCATCGACCACCCGTCCCCCATCCCAGGGAAACACGTCATGGAGTTCCGCTTCGTGCGTATCGAGGGGGTAAATATATCCCCTACCCCAAAACGCTCTTTAATTTGGTAAAGTTAAACTGACTCGAGAACTTGTAGCAAAGCCGAATGTGTCTCTTGGGAATCCACAAGGATGCGAATCTCAAAGGCATTGTTCGCGCATGGTATGGCAGGGATCCTTGCGCGTTTTGAGGGCGAGAATGATTTCGAGGGGGGAGAAAGGAAGGGGTGGGTTTGGTGGTTGGAAGTTGGAAGTTGCAAGTTGGAGGACGCAAGGGCTAAAGACGTATTGGCATGGTAAAAAGCTAGGTTTGGGATAGAGCCTAGGAGCGTAGGAGATTTGCGGTGGATAGGAAAAGCAGCACTAGCTTATAATGTTCCAGGCGGCGTAGAACATTAAAAGTCGATGAGGCCTGAATCACGGTAGGAGATATAGGCTGATGAAAAAAGCTCCGGGTTCCTCAGCTCCTATAGAGGAAAATTGCTTTTGTGTATGCGAATAAACTTACCAGGGCCTGTTTGGATACGAGTTGCGTTTTGGATGTTTCACTAAAACTTACAAATCGAGTAGGTCTACCGTGTTAGTTGGGATATAAGACTAGTACCTAGCAGAAGACTACTCTGATTTATAAGACTATTCCCTGGATTATAATTGATCCGATGCTGGTGGTTTAGAAGACTATAGGTACTACGTAGTCTTATATATTACGCTACTAGAGGGGGTTAACTCAATGGTGTTTTGCGGCTTTCTCTATAAAGGTCTAATGCTTCTTATGCTGGAGAGATAGAAGCGGCACTCACTATAGTTGACTTTCAATGTAGTAGTAGTAGTAGTAGTAGTAGTAGTGGTGGTGGTGGTGATTAATGTCTAGCGGAAATACAGGTGAAGCCTGCAATCCTAGGGACCTCCCTAGGGGTACGGAGACGTGCTAAGCCAATTTATATACAGAGATGACCATAGAAAGTATTTCACACTCGAGTGCATGGCTGTCGGCCTTGTGGCTGTGACCTTCCCCTCCATTTGGGATGGACCACCAGATTGACTTTTAATGTCCCACGCCAGCTGGCACTTTATAAATAAGATTGTATCCCAGCTAAGGTCTACCCCTCGGGAAAGTTAGCAGACCACGTCCTTTATATTAACTAATACGGTATTCAGTATTCGACTCGCGAATATCAACCCGTGCTGACATGCCGCTGTGGCGATAATTCTCAAAGCAGTTTGCTAAATTTCGCCGCATACTCCTGCCTCTTGTTTTGTAGGTGACCCAATGTGCTTAGTATATTATTCTAGAGACGAACGGCAACATCATGTTCGACATACCTTTACTGCAGGGATATCCTTCACAAAATCCATAGTTTCTTCGAGCTCACGCTCAACAGTTTTCGTGAGAGTCGCCACTCTCGTCTTCCATTCTTCCATTCCAACGTCCGTGAGATAGATGGCAATTACAAGGTAGTTGGATCCTTTGGCGAAAGGCAAAAATGGGTGACGAGAAGCTGTAAGTGGGAAAAGCGTTCGCAAAGTTTTCTTGTAAAGATAGTTGGAGATATTCCGATACTTTTCGTTCCCCGGCCCTCTTACCATCTTGCATATGAAGTCTTCCGCATCCATTTCGTAGATACTTAGATTATTCGGCCGTCCAATTCCAAGACTCTCCACGTATGACTGTGCTGCGTCCATTAGGCCAATTCGGTGGCTTAGTTGCGCAAGGGCGTCTCTTAAGAGGGTTTCATTTAGTGGCTCTTTAATGAGTTGAAATCTCAATAGCATATGAACACCCAAGTTATTCACAGACGTGTCTGACCCTGGATAACTACCAAAGTACAAAGCACTTAAACGCTCAACTTGACCTGAAGAATGTAACTGTTAGCAGTGGGATTTTGGCGGGAAATATGGCCTCTGGGTTAATATTTACACGCTATGATGAGAAGCATGTGAAAACTTGAAAAGAAACATACCTCGTAAAGGCGGAACGAGCTTGTGTCCAGACGTGTCATTGCAGAAGCTACCGTAAAACCTAAGAAATTCGTCTCGGAGCGCTTGTGGTACATTGGGATCCTTGTTATGGATATCTCCCACGTGTAACATTGAGTCTTTCGGGTATTCGAACAACTTCTCCCATCGCTTCTCCAAACTATCCAGGGGAACGCCTGCCTTCGCCTGGAATTCAAGCCCCCGTTCACCCTCTTGTGCCTTGAAGAGAGGAGTTAACTTCCAGGCCTCCCTGTTATTATCATGGAGAGTCTGGAAAAGAGTTCTCTCAAACTCGAAGTACGTTTCGGTCTGAGCTGTGGTAGCAGGATCCGGTAGGCCCTTGGTGAGTTTCTGTATGAGACTTGATATAAATAAAGACCCACTACCCCTGCCAGATGATGCTGACCATCGCCAGGCATGAGCGGTCTGATTCTGATTAAAGGTATCAAGTTCTCCGGGTGATGGGTAGGCGTAATGCTTCCACGCATCTGTTGGTAGTGAGTCAGTGATAGAAGAAGGAAAATAATTAGTATTAGTACTTACCTGGACGGGTGTCAAGCGGTGGGTATGCTTGCGCCATGATTAAACGACCGAGAGTAACTAGAGTTTAAACAAGAATAATGATTAAAAATAAAACAGTAATTATAAAAGGTGGACCGGTGGAGAAGTGTAGGAATATGGGAAGTATTTATGCTTCATTTAAATACGGATTAAGTCATTATAATACGGTCTGAGTCATTATACTACATAGTAATTATATAATAACTTTAAGTCATTTGCTTACATAGGGTTTGCAACTACGTCACTTAGCGTAGTAAATAGCATTTAGGGTAACACTTATACCACTCGAAGGTAAGCCTCACGATTTCTACATCCGCCTTACTAGCCGCCTGTTCTCCAATTGCAAGACCTCACGGTCGACGTTTATTAATGTCCTACTCCGCGTGGAATATTAATTTGGCTATGCCCTCCGCGGCCCTACGCAAGCTCCGGGGCGTTGACTATGGAGGTTGCTAGCTTTTTGACTAAGTTTGAAGCTACTGGATTAGATTTTTAAAAATAGTAGTGTTAAGTTTAGAGGTAATAGATTTGTGGATTTTAGTGACGGTGGAGGCCTAAGTGGGTACTCTATAGAACTATAAAGGGTCAGAATTACATCTATTCCGGTTCGTGTCACAGGCTAGTAACATCACGTGTGTGGATCACGGGATCCGCTCCCTATTTATATATACCGGTAGCTGTAGGAATTGCAGAGCTAGTAGAAAAGATTATAATACTACTTCTTCTTTGACTCTCGCGGCTTCTATAGAACTGCTCTATGGACTTGTATAAATAATAGGTTATCAGCTGCTACTGTTTTGGTTAGCTGAGGAAAAGGATTTGAATGGGTTGGGAAGTAGTTGCAATTAAAGCCCTAAGCCTAATTAGTCACCAGAAGGCTTAACACCACTACCTAGGTATATAAAAAGTATATTCTATGAATTGCGCGGTGTTCAAACTAAGTAAGACCAATCAGAGGGGGGGCGGGTCGATATATAGGCGACACAGAAGCTTATAGCCAGTCAGTCACGTATATTTAAATATCCTAGATAGCAATATGAAGAGAAGCTGACTACTATAACTGTCTGAAAGTATATCCCAACCTCCTGCGGAATTTTAGTAAGAAGAGAGGTTTTGTTTTCATGACAGGAAAGAGGGGCAGAGCATTCTGATCGACTTTGCTGCGCAACTTCACTTGATCCGCCTGCCTCATCCCCCACCAATGGTACGCGCTTACGCAGCTCCACTGCGATGTCACGAGTGCGAAGGCTGAGAGCTGCAAAGACGCAAGATTGGTCAGCGGACTCGAGACGAAGAGCTGTGGGTACTGCGAAGCTTTAGACTTAAAGCAGGAGCCGACAGCTTAATAAGACGTTGACAAAGTGCGGGGTCTGCAATCGGAGTTTGAAAGGCTGAGGGGGTTCAATATACAGGGTATAGAATACGTGCGTTTTGGTAAAGTTGGCTTTTGAATACACTTTACAATCCACAGAAGTGATAGAACAAATGCACGTTTTAGTACTGAATGACCTGGTTGGGGGGCGCGTAATAAGCGCCTTTCCGTTAACTCTGTGAAGCTTCTTTTGATTTCTAAAACTTGCTTTAGAACTAGATGCCTTATTCCGCTTTACTTAAATCCTCAGTAGCGTTTTCCGCGTGGAGTGAAATTGCCTTTCTATTGCTACTATACTTGAAGGATGCTCTTGAAGCCTGATTGATTGCTAAATGTGGTCAACAGCACCATTGAGGGCTAAGAGAGCTTGCAAGACTAGAGAAGAGTCATAGACAGCTAAATAAGCACTCACCTTGAGCTTGCTATATCCAACAAACGACTAGTCTGACAACAGACAAAAGCAGTTGGAGTTCTGACTAGGCCTATGAGATTCCAACCAGCTCACTATGACACTTGAATAAGCTGTGCCAGCTGGAATCCATCAAGCTTACGCGCAGCGCGTTCTTTGTACCTTATAAAAATGAATAAGTATCAACTTGTTGATACCATGCAAAATTCAATCAGCGCGCATGGCCGGTTGCCTGGTGAGGCTGTGCGCGTTTAGAGGGCTATATATCTGAACCGTGCTCGACTTGTCCTCTTGCCAAAATATCAGCGCGACTGAAGAAATCGACATTCTTTTTGCCACGACAACTCAATTGTGCGCTCATGAGACTTACCACATGCTTACATTGTCAAACCATCTTCCTCTACGTTGAAATTAGAGCCACACTTCTAGTTCTTGTCAGCAAATTATCCGGTACAACACGATACACGTTTGAAACACACTTCTGCAAGCATGGCTATCGGGGAATATATCGATGATGCCGCCGCGGCTCAGGCAACAGAGGAGCTACGAGAGCTTGCCATAGACAAGTATACTCGGGACAGATTACTACAGCTCTTGGTACCTGCCAGTGATGCCGGGCTCTCAACCTCATTAAGAGCCTACCTCAACCATAGCGGCAAGTACACCGATCTTTTTGCCAGGCGTTGAAAGCCTTCTAACTCGCGCGCCAGCTATTCCTCCAAGAGCGCTCGCGGGCCTTTTGGAAGCCATTAATAGTGAACCTGGCATCCCGCTCATGCCATCAGCCTCCGAGAGCCCGCAGTTTCAATATGATCGTGGGAATCCCCTGGAGGCGGCTGGTCAATTTTTTCATAATTCCAACACATCCGCTGGTGAAGCACCAAGCTCGATTCGAGCACAAGCTTCCCAAGAGCCGTTCAAGCACAGTCCTATGGCCAGTGCTGAAATAAACCAAACCAGAATACTACCAACTCGCCAGCCACATGGACCACCAGCAGCACTAGGTCCCCATGAGAAGACCAACTTTGGAAGGTTTAGGCCTCAGACATACCCACCAGCTGGCTCCTCCCAATCTACACCAGCAACGGGCGAAGCTATCAATAGTAGGAGTCCAGGCACCGTCTCGCATGCCTTTAATCAGGCACCTCGTTTCCCACCCTCTCAAATGCGACTGTATCTTCTTGGAGAGGCTTCAGTTGCAAAGTCGGAGCCAGACCAGCCGAAATATCTGGGAGATAAGGAAGGTGCCCGCTACAAGCAGCTCCATATTGAGAACCTGCCAGATGCTCTCAACTGTTCGCTCTGGCTTTCGAATGTCCCTCCTTCAGCTACGCCAGCCGAGATCTTCGACCAGATTGATGATGGGGATGTCGTTGCATTACACATCAACGCACCTGATGTAAAGCATCCAAACTCTGCCGCAACGCTGGTTTTCAAGGTACCTGAGAGTGCTGCCCGATTTATGGATCGCAGGAAGAGCTGGACTGGCATATGGGTGAAGGGTCAGAGATTGTTTGTGCGGTACAATACCCGCGGCAACATACGACGCTCTGATCATATGCACCGGACCAGGGTTCTTGTTGTTGAAGGAGTAAGTAATTCTCCAAAAGGAAACTTTGGTATCAAGCAGCGCTGATTCTGACAACTGGTAGCCCACTGAGATAATGACACGTGAATACTGGAAGGAATTCTTTCAATTCTGTGCGTATGACTGGGACCGGGCTATCGATCTTCCATGCCCGATTAAAGGTCGAGGAAGAATGGAATTTCGGTTCATGAGAATTGAAGCACGTAAGTTAGATTTTACTCTCTTGGTCCTAGAACATTCTAGTATGAACTCGTGCTGATATATTGGACAGAAGCTACGATGTGTATGAAAGCGATTTATCAGAGCCTGCCACATCTGAAAGTTGAAGCTGCATACGGAAGAGATCCTTGTTCGATTAACACACCTCCGAATGCTCAAGTCTGAGGCTTCAAGGATGGTATGGCCCGCTGGTAAATGTGAAAGACATTGGGATAAATATTTTCATACGGACGGGGACTCTAGGGGTAGTGATATCCCGGGAGTAAGGGAAAAAAACGAGTTGTACGGGAATGATGGTGTTGAGTTGATTCCAGTATATTTGGACTGGCCTTTTGAATGAAAAGGCTCTTCTTCCAGCATTGAAGAAGCTGCCATTTTGGAAAGCCGATTGTAGATTGTAATCAGGTGTCCAAAAAAAAACCCCTTGGAGGTTGATTCTCCTTGCTATCAGAGCCTTCGACTTTCCTTGAGCTGGTGTTCATACTAGTGATCTGATTCTTATACACATAAGTGATAATTGATTCGAAAGCCATGCCTGAGCGCCCTTCGGGATACTGATCTCGGCATGTTTGACAAAACAAGGTACCCTTTGGCCCCTGGATTCGGAACGTCATTCTGGTGAATAGGCGAGTGTTGTTGTCTTCGCGGTCCGGGGTGCTTTTGTAATATTCCGGTGTGAATATGTCCTGGCCGGTCCGCTTAATTTGGGCAACCTGACCTTATATCCCACCAAGTCCTCTTTCTTGCGAATATTTTTCAACGACCCTATTCCAAGCAACACAACTTCCTGCCGTACAGAGTGATTACTTTGCTGTATTGCCCATAAACCCCATCTAGGAGCAGAAAAGCAGTTATCTGCAGTCGACTTCACGTCTCACATTCCCTTGTCCTTTGTTGTTTGACAGCTCTTGTCGACCACATACGAGTTTCTCATTGCCGGACATCGCTGACCAAGGTATCGCTGACCAAGGCTCTAATAATTAGTTGATTTAAGGAGGAGCGCCGCTGTCCTTCCAACCTTATTCGATCCATCAACACTCAAATCAAGTGCAGTCCATATCGACTCAAAACTTCCCCCACTTCGTCCGCGCTGCTTCAAACTTCGAATAGCGACCCTCAACCGCGAACAAGACCCCCGAGAGTAAGACACCAGCACCTCGGAACCTATTCAAGCCATGGAAAAGAATTTCCACGATCCGCAGGGCTCTCGGGCTTCTAGAGATAGAAATGGCAGCCCTCCGCAGTCCCCCAACTCGTACGCTTCCCCATCTGAGTACCGATCACAAGGCGCGCACCAGCAAGCATATCGATCAGAGAACCAGCAATATTCCGTTCGACAACAGGACCAGCGCCCCCCATCCCAGCAGCGAGATCTCTCAGTGATCAATTCTCGTCGTTATTTTGGTAGTTCGTTCACTGATGACGATGCCGACGACCTCATCCGTCAGACAGTAGAAGCAACCCCCGAAGAACTCTTTCCAGAGCAGGATCAGGAAAACGTAGCCGAGAGAGAAAGAGATGAGGTTCCAGACCTGCGGAGACGTGACTGTAAGTACACAAGCCTTGCTCCAAGGTATCTGCTAATCGCATTACAGCAGCAGAAAGAAGACCAGCGACGCAAAACTGGCCATCCAAAGGCTCGTGGTCCTCGGGAGAGTGGATTTCAAGCCAAGCTGGTCCAAACAACCGGGATCCAGGACCTAACCGTGCCTGGCCCCCGATATACCCCCAACGGAACGTCACTCGATTCGACACGGCTCCTAGGAATTCCACACGCGAAGAGCAATACAATCAAGAAGAACTTATTCAAACCCCATATCACCCGTACTCCAATCAACTAATAACCAATACGGAAGAAATCCCCGACGACCTTCAATATGAACAGATGTCTGACGTAGAGGCATACTCAGTCTATCCCCAGGACTCCCAGCATGATCTAAGTCATGACGAAGATTTTAGCTACTTCCAAGGTGGGCAACCGTACGGCCAAGGAGCCTTTGGACAGATGACGGACAACCAGGGAATGTACACCCAGGGATTATATAATCAGGGACAGGGACGGTTTAATCCGGAGGCCATTGTTCATGGTCCATACATCCAGCGTGCCTATCCACACAGGTATATTATCCCATCCTTTCGATATATACTTCAGTGCTGAATTTGCTTTCTAGAATGCCAACTAGTGACACAGCATGGCCCGGTCAAGATGGCAGACGAGCCGAGACCTATAATGTTGCTCCAACAGCTTTCCGTGGACGAGCGGGTAACCGTAACAGTTTTCCTCGTGGGTTTTCTGGGGGACCAGCAACGGGTCGAGTGGTGAAGAGCAGACAATCGAACTTTTCTTTGACAAACCGTAATGCTTCTGTGTCATCTCTCTCCCAGTATATGGGACCCAATCCAGTGGGTAGTAGCGGTATGAATGACGGTTATGGTCGCGGCGTCTCTGCCACGCACCATGGCTGGGGACAAACCGCGGGAGATATGTTAACCGGTGTGGTTGCTCTTCGAAACCAGGGCCCACCAAACAGTCAGGATGTTCCTGCCATGAATTATTCTTGGGGTCAGCCCGCGGACTATCAAAACTCGCGCCTATCAAGCGTTGCCGGTGCTCCCTCCTCAGCAGGGAAACCCTTTGAACGCTCCAAGATGAAGATGGAGAGTTTAGGAATGACTGTGACACCACGAAACCCAGGCTCAAAGTATCTGGGAGACCCGAACTCGAAATCATTCAAGATGCAACAAACAGGCTGTAAGTTCTCCTAAGGAAACTCAAAAGAAGCTTACATTAATTTGTTGAATAGTGGCCGACCATTTGAATTGTGCGGTGTGGGTGCAAAACCTGCACCCAGATGTCAAACTGGCACAGTTTCTGGAACAAGTAAGAGTTGGGGCGCTCTTCGGGTGCCACATGTATCCTCCAAAGGACTCAAACTGGACTCAAGCCGTGAAACTAATGTTCAAACAGCCTTTTATGGCGGCGCTATTCTTGTCCCAAGTGAACACGGAACCCGGCATCATGTTTGCGGGCGTTCGTATTAGGGGATCCTATAATCGTGATGGGTACTACGCCTACAACGAACCCAAGTCGAGGGTTATCCACATTCGGGGAAATCCTGAGAATGGAATGATGAACCGCGAATTTTGGGACGGGCCTTCTGGCTACTTCTCTTATGGCGTGGTGTATTTATTGGAATGTTGCCGTGTCTGGTATGACGCACACGACGTGAAGTGTTTGGAGTTCCGGTTCGCAAGGATCGATGGGTAAGTGTTTCCCCCCTACCATTTTCTTTCCTTCCTAGAACGGCTTCGCAAGGATTCTCCGAGGTTCTGAGATATGAGTATTTTCCGAACGTCAGCTTAATTCTTATCGAATCGCTGCTGACTGGGAGACTTTGCAGGCAGGCGGAGGCCGTCCACAAGAACATCCGAGAAAATGTCGAATTGAACGATAAGGTCACGGTCACGTACGGTACGTTGAGTTCCCCCCATAGTATACGAGTTTTTGGCAGGTCTCAACGAGTCGGCTCCCTGCTCCTAGGAAACTTTTTACTGAAAGCACATGCTAACTCTTCAAGTAGGCGCCGACCCATGCGATCCAAACTCGGGCTACAACTCAAACCCGGGAATTCCTGGATGACCAGTGACCAAACATCGCTACTGATATTCTGATTTTGGACGAGTGGTATGGAAGAATTTGTTTCGGGGACGCAGACTGGGAGTGTATATTGGCGGTGGAGGCCGTTAAAGCATCAGCTTTTGTATATGATAAAATAGGTTTATGAACCCATGCGGCATCATATTCCGAGTTATGACATAGACAAAATCCTGGGAGTGAGGTTAGTTCGACGGATGGTGGAGAAGTAATCAGTGGTCTGAATTTCGTGATCTCTGCGTATTCCTCGCTGCTTATGTTGTTCTTCTTTCGGATGTTTGGTTTTTAGTTAGTTTAGTCGTCAGTCCTGGAAAGTCGAGCACCACAGAATTCGAACTGAACCTTCATTCCCTGTCGTGATGCTGTGAAGGTGAAGTGACGATCTCCTCGCTATGTCTACGCTCCAACTCGTACAAGGCCGTCTGCAGTCATTAGGTCTCTGTTGGGTGGAATGGCCACAAAGCCCACGATAAGCAGATACTGACAGAATTATGCGTCAGAATGCTGAAACTTGTATGGCATTCGGTGAGGTGTCAAACGTTCAGATAAGGTTTTAAGAAAGCTCACTAAGTCCATGTCACGTGGTAGGACTTGAATCATCACCTGGAACAATTTTTGCAGGGACTTTAAGTTGGCGCCAGAGAGCCAGGCATTGTATCGCAAGTACAATGCCTCAGATTCGACCGGCCCAGAATGGTGTTCAGCACGTGAACAACCCCTAGAACGAATTCTGCCCCTCTACCTCGGTATCTGGGAATCAACTCTGTGGCCCAGGGCCAAGGTCTGGAGTAATCCTGGTGACTTTTGCGTCTAGGTTGCATAATCCGAAAGTCAAACACTGGATTTTTGCTCTCGGTCTATATTCCAGTTGTGTACTCGTGGATGGGTTTTTACAGCGCTCATGCTTTTGAAACATCATTTCGAAACTGAACATCTTGATGCATTTTGACATATAGGCTTGTTTCACGCTTGAGGAGGAGGGAAATAAGCTCTGACCCAGTTGGGTTTTCAGATGACATGGCTCGTCGTTCTTTCTTCCCGTTTGCATTTGCTGTCCGGGGGTTTTGGTTTGCGTGGGAGACGGATTCAGCATCTACCAGCATACCTCCCAGCAAAGTATGCGTTGGTATAGAGCCTTCCGGTTTATTCAAGTACTGGACCTCGTAACATTCCCCGACCTTTATAACAACTTGCCACTCAGATCCCGGGGGTGCTTGTACTAGTCGGATATATAAATTCTTCGCATCCACATCTGCTGTGAGACCACTTGTATACATAATTTTCGATGACTTGTGACCTCTGTGCTGCCGTCGCAGTAGATGTGTGTGTCCACGCCTTGACTTGAGGATATATTGACCTTTTATATGAGACTGACAAGTCTGACCCGCAGGCTATTGAAGCAATAGAAAACCACCATAGAACCCGTACATGGATTGACCATCTTATCTGTTCTTGCTGGCTTCAGTATCACCTCCGATGGCTGATTTCACCACGAGTGTAACAATAAAGCATGCTTTTATGGGCTGCTGCGAATCTGGGAGTTCGTTTGGTTTCTTGAGAGGTCGTGATTGGAAGGCTGGGAGGCGGCTGAAAGAGTGCGGTCAAAATGGTCTCCGCATTCAATTCGCGGTAGTCAAAATCTCCGAAAGTTGCAACTTCAAAGGCGCAAAACACATACAGGCTTCTGCCCTTTACAACACCGGATCCTCCAACGCTTTTCCAGACAATTGTCCATTATGGTGGACAGCGAGGTGCGAGAACAAGGACTCCTTTACGTTCGGGTTGCTCTCGGGATGCTATACAAGAGCGCCGGCGAGAAAGGTAAGCAGCGAAAATGCCCCAAAGAACATGGGTCCCCAATAACAATTGCCAATAGACCATGTCACCAATTTAGCCCGCAACAGGCAGGAGAGGAAATTGATGGTTGGCATAGTCGAAGCGCTAATTGAAATCGGAGGTATGAGACACCCTCCTTGCTCGAGATCCAATACAGTACTTGTCACTCATCTCGATTCTTAGAATGGACAAGTGTGCTGGAAACCTTCCCAAGACTCCTACCGGATGACAATCGTAATGGATGGGCATTCCGTGGTGAACAGGCCAATAGAGAACTAAAATGGGCAAACCTAGCAGGTTACCTGCGCAAAGAAGACAATTTGCTCAAAGGCCTAGCCGATGCCACAAGTCTACCACCAGTACCGCATCTGAATCCAGACGCTCCCATCTTGCCTTCGTCAGCGATAGAAAACACCTTTGCATCCAAATCATCGAACAACAGCATTCAGACGGCATGGAATCCCACAGCAGATCATGCAGGCATTAGGAGAGAGGGTGACATTGCTCCCAAGTCATGGTACCAAGAGGAATATTCCCGCCATGACCACACACTCCCGATATCGAAGAACTGCTCGCTGCATCTTTTCCGCCTCCCAGTCTGGACAAATCTAAAAGATATCTACGAAACAGTCATCGAGGGTAAAATCTTCTGCTCTCGTCTCTTCATTCCCAAGCAGGGTCGACCTTGGAATAATAGCGCCACGGCCACTCTAACATTCGTGGATCGAAAGGGGGCAGAGAATTACCTCGCCAAGAGCAAAGTTGGGAGTGGAATAATGGTTCAAGGTAATCGTATTGAGGTACGCTGGGACAAATCCAAGGTACCTGCTTTGCCGGAGAATGAATGGGACCAATCTCGCGTCCTTAAGATCTCTGGTGTAAGTTTGCCTATGTGAGACGACTTCTCGGATCGACTCTTTGCTCCCTGGACCTTTCTGGGCAAGTATTAGCTGACACGTTGGATAGCCACATAATATGATGAGTGCGGAAGAAATCGAAAATGTTTTGCGCGGTCTGATCGCAGTTGATCTCGTTGCCAAGGAAGAATGGATAGTCAACAGCGGCAGGAGAGCAGTCGAGTACGTTTTCTCTCTCAAAGGATACCCTTCGAAGAAGAATTCCTGAGCTAATTCTTATTTAAGGTTGACCTTTTCTTCCATCTACGGGGAGAGCAGGGTTGCACTGAAGTGCTTTCGCGAATGGGCAAAGGTCAATGGGCTTTCGAGCAGAGAGTATACCTTTGACTATTACCGTGACCCTTGCGACCCCTTCAACCGAAATGAGAAACCGAGAAATCCCAAGAGAAAGTGATAGTGGAGGTTCATTTCCGAGTGAGAGGCCGTCACCTTTGACCACGTCCGTCCCCATTTCTGGGTCTTCAGCTACCGATCCTGGATCAATAATACCAATATTCCGCCTGCTGCTCTGTGTACGCTGATGGCTGTTTGGTAGCAAACATCCCCCCAGCTAGAAATTTCGACAAACCCTGACTGTTATCTTCGGTATGGCACACAAGTAGTTTTACTTTTGAAGTGGGGCTGTTCTGGATGTGAGTCTTCTGGAAGGACGGTATTTTGTGCGTGTCTGCTTGGATACCAGAGACATCAGCATAGCAGCGGATAGTTTGGCACATAAGTTTGTCTAGAAACAAAAGTGAAATGCAGTCATAGATCTGTGGACCCAGAGTATGCGCCGAAGTTGAATCATAAATAGTGACTCCCTCTTCAGCGTAGCCCTCTTTCTCACTTCATATATCAAAGCTTGTGCTCTACTTCTGCAGACCAGTTAAAAAAACTCTCCACAGAACCAAAACAAATGCAAAAGTAAAAGAACCAATACAATATGTAAAATAAGTCAAGTAAAATTAGAAACTCAATCTGAGCGTACCTTCAGTGCTATCTTCATCTATTCTTTTGAGAGGAAGTTGTCCACGTGATCCGGTGCGCAGGACGTCGCGTGCTGTCCGCGTTTGGAAGTGGCTGAGTTCGCCAACCCGGATGTTTCTACCTTAAGCTGGCTTGATCACCTCCAGGTTTGTCGATATGAAGTTTGAGCAGCGTCAACTTTGGCTCCATCAACAACAGCGACCAAGCATCTGCCATATTGACGAGGGACATCGATCCTGCACCGACTTTCTTCCTTCGCCAGATTGCTCTTCTTGCGTCAAGGCCACCATTGAAAAACAATCCCCAACTAGTCAAGATGATCCGATCATCAGGGCATGGGTACATCGGCCAGGAGAGATCGAGACACCCCAATAGTAGAACTTCGCAACCGTCCCAAGTAGTATCGCGCAAGACAATGGGTATATATGCTCCCAGTAATATGGGACTCAATGCTGACAAGGAAAAGAAACTATCGAAGAGCCGTTAACCCTCCCGCTTGGTACGTCACTCCTTGCAGCAAATGACACCTATGATACTAATCAACCCAAAGCCAACATCCTTGCGGCAACTGAAGTGCTGGTTCCAGAGTGGTTGACACTCAATTCCGGTAGGTTTTTGAATATCCACAACATAGCCATGAACTGACCATTCTTAGATGCCCACTATATGGATTTGAGGAAAGAGAGGCTCAAATACCAACAGCTAGCTCTAGGCACAAATGGCGTGGCTCACCTCCGGAGGTTGGTGGACCGGGGGCAGAGTAACATCCCTGGATGGCAGGCGCAACCACAGAAAATTGCCACTACGCATCTTCCCATCTCCTCTGCATCGACTCTCCCGACCACTTCAGTGTTACGAACCTGGTCAAGCACAAACACAACTGGGTCTAACTCTACTCCAACATCAAGTCACAACAGAATGGCGGTCGGTCCATATCACCGTTCGAGGGGGGGTCAAAATCTCACGCCAATATATCACCATCGCTCCTTCCAAGAAATACCGAGTGCACCAGTGTACTACTACCAGCAACCCAGACCAGCGGTTGACGCCGCCTCTCTGATCAGTTCCTCCATACTCATTCGCAATGTCACCGAAGCCAGGCCCGATAGCATAGTTCAACCTGGGCGTTCTGGGATCAATATGAATACGTCCAAGTATTGGGGATCTTGTGGTGGTCATTCAGTCGTCGCGGCAGACATTCCGGAAGAACAGAACTGTTCCTTGGTTGTCAAGTATATACCCGGGAGCGCTACAGATCTGGACGTTTTCAGGACAGTTACATATGGTCAAATCGTTGATTATTTCAAGTCCCCAGTCATCCAGGGAGTCTGCTCAGCGAGAATCGTCTTCGCTGATAGGATTTCTGCCGTCATTTACAAGAGGAGGGGTGACATGAATGGTATCAGAATTCGTGGCCAGTTTGTGATGGTACTTTGGAATGAGCGCCGAGTTGGTCCTTACAAATTATCTCGAAACGCCACCAAATGCTAGTTCCTCAAGCTGTCGAAAATGCGGTTGCGGTGGATACAATGTACAGGTCGAAGTTGATAAACTGTGGGATATACCATATTTGTAGAGTCATTTTGGAAAACCCATCTGGGCCACAGCATGAATAGGTTGTTAGGTTGGTTGTTGACTGTACAATTCCGTGGGGAGACCGAGTAATAGCATTGGCGTAGCTACTGCATCTTTTTGTATCGATATTCTGAATGATTTGAGTCTCAACGGAAACACACCTTTACCATAATTCATGACGTTGAAAGTGTCCGAAGCAAAAGGCCTTACGTTGCCACTATTTTGGGCCTTCGATTCTTTCATCGCAAGCAAATCTTGACATCCAATCAACAGCAAGATGCGCAAGGTAGAGCGGGTTTCGTTGTTCCGGCGGTCTCATCTGCCAATAGGGACCGCTGCTGCTGACAGATATCCTGGCTATAAATCATCAGGCCGACCACCTTTCCCACAAATAATTTTTTTTTCGATCTTCAAACTTCTCGTTCAACAACACAACCATCCACATCAAGTGCGCACGCCTTTGGTAGATCTAATGCCTTGACAGCGACCCAACAACGTTTCAAAGGTAGCACGATGCCAACAGCGCCCTGGCGTATGTTGCAGCCAACCATCGTGGCGAAGCAGCGAATCCTCAGATCGGTATCATCACCTTTGATGAGCATGTTCAAGCAGACCACATCAGATCCCGACAACCAGAAGCAGGCACCGCCCAACAACAGCAACAGCAGCAGCAAGGGCAGTCGCTGCCAGACTGACCAGTCTGGTCAAGGTCAATGGTGAAGCCGGCCTCTTCCCAAAGCCCCCCCTCCCCCCCGGGGCCCTCCTCTTCGCCGAGTTGGGCAAATGTGATCAAATCGTCCGGCTCTTGGTCGACGATGATGGAGCTGAGTATGGCCGCAATGGACTCGCTACACCAAACGAGGCCTGGATCAACAACTTTCAGGGCTTGTCTATGACCCGTTAACCCCGTATTGGACCAAAGCACCAGGAAGCACTTGCGACTTCATTCCGGGTCTTTTGGCCGACTTTGCTACGAGTACATCTTCAAGCAGATGAATCCAGTTTAGCCATTCGTTCGCCCTAGTCTCGTGACTCTCGTCTTTGTCTAAAGCAGAGATGGGCCGGTTGTCACCTTTGAAGATGAAACATTCACTGCCTGCGACACTGTCTCCAATGTGGAGCATGATACCACACTCAATCTCCACGAGTTTGTTACCCCAGAAGAGTGCAAAAGCCTGGAACGCCGTTTCGGAACGATCACTTCCTGTTATACTGCTTCTAACATGGAGCGGGCTGCACTGAACCTCGAGGAACTGGGGTGTCACTGTCGAGTTTGAGACTCGGCCTCCCTAACTGTCGCAGTGAGGGCACTCTCCGTCAACGGCTCCTTGGTTCCCAATGCTTTCCAGCATCTGGGACTTTGTCACAACAGCGTCCGCGTCGGTCGTGCTGGTAGCACCAATAACCTCATTACGCAAAGGATGATCTACGTTGAGCCTGCTATGAAGCAGCCTTCGGTATTCGTACAGCAACGCTGGTTATTGTTTCATCGAGTTCGCCTCCCCAACCACTGCAGCGAATACAGTCTCCCTCAACGGCTCCTTGATTCCCGACGCTTGCTAGCCAGGTGTCACCAATCTGGTGAAAAGTC
Source organism: Lachnellula arida (assembly GCA_007821475.1). Classification (NCBI taxonomy): domain Eukaryota; kingdom Fungi; phylum Ascomycota; class Leotiomycetes; order Helotiales; family Lachnaceae; genus Lachnellula; species Lachnellula arida. The sequence goes on along the minus strand of QGMF01000316.1, from coordinate 8,988 downwards.
GCCGCTGGCGGTGGACTCGCCGACAAGAAGGACGAACCTGACCATCCCAAAGACGGCACGTCCGCATTAGACCGAGTGAGAGCAAACTTCCATCCAATCCCTCATGGAGGCTCGCTACGAGGAGAAGAGCGAGTTGCTCGTCTTGAAGGACTTGGATAAATCATCGAGGAACATAATCGAACAACTTCAAGGGAGGCCCCGAGGACGAGGACGATGGCACTGAAGAAGGATACGCTAAGCTTGAGGAGGAATCTGATGATGAGAATGATGGCCGACGCCCCGCTTCCAATGCCGCCGGCGGCATCCCTGTCCAAGCCAGTGGAAATTCGTGTTGGTGAGCGGACTCCATCGGAGGATAGCATTTGTCCCGTGGGCATGATTTCGTTGGTCTTGCAGACGAGGAAGATCAACAACAGCTCTAATGGAGTTGCTACCACGTACATGTGCAGGCCATGTCGTCTCCAACCTCATCAAACAATTATATTAGGTGACTGCCCCATGAGAGACTCCTCTTGTAACGAAGGAAACATTACCTGGTATGGGGATTTGGGGAGTCTTGGCCCCGAAGTGAACGAATATGTCTTGGTCTCCCTTTTCCAAGCCATTTGCTTCATTTCGTTGGTAACTCATTTTGCAATAGTCGGTGGTAGAGCCGGTTGCGGAGCAGAAGCGCAGAAGAGCCCAATCATCTCTCGCACAAGGCGACAAAAGCTCCCTCTGCCCACAACAATAACGACGACAGGCACAAGAATTGAGCAGCAACACGATTGTCACCCGCACTGCCCTCGTACCTCACGTCAAAGAAGATAATACACAATCAACAGTACCCCGACGTCAAAGATTTTCTTCGGAGCCAGACCAACGACCAGGAGGTCGCTGATTCTCTCTTGCCTAAGAGCCGAGAAATCACTACAATCACAATCAATATGCCTGGTGTTCTCCCCAACAACCCCTATACCCCACGTCCCGAGACCATCGAGTTCTACGCCAATGTGCACCTCAAGGGCCCCCAATTCTACGAATCCCGTGCCAACATTGCCGGCTACGTCGCTGGCTATATCGAGGGAAGAATGCCAAGACTGCCCATCAAAGATGTATGTCTACCATGAGCAGCGTGTCATCTGCACCGCAGCACATTCTCAGAGCACAACAGCTAACCATGGAATAGCCACAATCATGAACGAGAAGATGGAGGATGAATTGGGCAAGCTGCTGGCATTCGGTGGCACGGTGGAGGAGAAGATGAGGCGACTCTGCTGCGACTGCTGATACCACCGACCCTGCTGCGGAGGATGCTCACGGCACCACCACCACTACCACCCCTATCACCTCTCGCCCCATCACCAATGCCTCGGGAACTCTCTATCTGCTTCCTCCCGGCACTCCTGCTCGTCGCGTTCACCAAGCTGCGTTGTAAGAAGTGGTGGCAGGAGCCAGCTATATACTCGTGGAGACCTCAAGTCCCACAAGAATCTCTACAGCCACCCCCAAGAACAAGTCAGTGGTGCTGGTCCAGCTGGAATGCCAATGCGGCGGTATGGTGGTGGTTTTGATCCAGATGGAGTATGAATGCGGCGGCATGGATGGTGATGACATTGGGTATTGTACTTCATTTGCTCCAAGAAGATACCAAATGTATGCGTCTTGAACATCATCTACATCTCGATTTCGATCCAGTTTAATGCAATTCTTTGATCCCCCGAAATTTCGCTTTCATCATCTTCACGACTTGAGACTTCTTTGGTCAATAATTTTTCATCCCAAGCTCTTTGCTGTGAAACTTCCGTATCTGCCTGTTCTCTGTGTCGTCTGAACAAGATTTGCCCCTATCTCCAAGCGAACACGTGACGACTCAAATGCACCGCTAACCAATTTGAACGTCAACCCGGGCGCAGTAAATGGATCGTGGAAATGTGAATGAGGGAATGTTATCGAAACTTTGTCGCCTGACCAGGCATCCTGTAGACTCTCGCAACACAACGGCACTCTCCCTTCTCGAGCCAGACAAGAAGTTCATCAGAAGCATCGACGGCCACCGAAAGGACGATACCTCTTCAGCAGAACGCAGAACAGAAGAACGTAACCAAAAGCATCAGCGTCAAGATGCAGCATCACCCCAACACTGAAAAATTTCCCGAGGGGAACAGTAAGACTCCCGGTCGCTCTCTCGCCTTCGACCTCCTCGCAAGGGGAAACAATACTGACAGCATCGCAGTACGCCCTCATAGGATAGCTCCGGGGTCGCAGCGTAAGTCAGATCATGGAAGGAGGGCCATCGATTATGCTAACGGCCTCCAAGTCCAGCGATACAGTCCGCCCCGTCCAGCAGCCTTGCAAGCACCTTCTCAGACCCATACAGAAGTGGACAATGGTAGGAATGAATCCCAACCAAAGCGCAGCCGTGTACTGATTACTTCATCAGTTGGTGCTATGATGAGCATTGGGCCTCGAACTAGATATGAGGCCTTTGCACACGACCAGAATGAACAGCTGATCCAGCGACTAAAGGAGGCCGACTTGAGGCGGGACAGGCGGGACGTCAGGGTTGCCATTGAGACACGAGGTGAGTAAGCTTTCCCGGAAAACAATGATTGGGCTGACCATGAACAGTCGCAGAACTCGAGCTCAAGGAAGCCGCAGAACAGCCAGAGAAAGAGAGACCGGCCCAGGAGGTCAAGTCGACACCAACACCAACGCCGACGCCAACACCGGCCAAGAAGACCAAGAAGACCAAGGCCAAGAAGACCAAGAAGACCAAGGCCAAGAAGTTCGTAAGACTCGAAATGTCCGCCGGCAAGTATACCCTTCATTCCATGGAACTTCCTCTCTAATAGACAATAGGCAACGAGACTGCGAAATCTGCCCGTCGTTCTAAACCCGACGATGCAGCATGGCCTTTACCTTCGAACGTCAAGCCGTCAAAGCACGCCGATCGCCAGGATACTCCCAAACCACTCTATTCACAACACTTCAAAAAACACGAAGGTTTTGCAGTTGCACCACTCCTATCAGCTTCACAATCATCAACGCTCTCCACGGCGCTCGTTCCCTACGATTCCGCGGTGGCAAGCGAACAAGTTGCCCGAGAGAACACATCCTCCAACGCGGCCTCTGGCTCTCCAGCATCAAACGAAGAGACTGTCAAACCCCTCGCGCTTGTTCCATATCATCCTACGAATGCTTCCACAGCTGTAGTTGCTCGCAAGCCCTTCACCCCATCGAGGATCCTACAAGGAACCCCCCGTACCATCCGCGCAGATATCAGGGCGCAAGCAGAACAGATTGGTTTCGATGTCAATAACACACGCTATAAGGGCGATATTGGTCCGCAAGCAATTGCGAATGCCACAACAAGCACAGCTGACAACTGTGCTGTGTTCATCCGAGGCCTTCCAGCCGACATCAAGGATAGCGAAGTATTCGATACCATCTGCGAGGGAAAAGTCTTCACATTCAACAAGAAGGACCCCAAGGATGGATACCGTACGTGTGCTGTGGAAATCTCCTTCCAAAAAACAGCTGCGGCTGTCGCCTATAGAGAGAAAGGCAAGCAAGGCGGGGTTATCATCTGTGGCAAAACCTATACCGTCGAGAAGAGCAAAATCAAGTTCGCTCCGACCAAGGACAACCAGCTGTGGGAATCGAGGATCCTCCAAATGTCAGGTCGCACGGGCTTATTGAAGTCGGCGAAGTTCTATGAGGGCTATCTGAAGCAGGGCCTGCGTTTTGAGCTGGTCACACTCTGTTCATGGTCTACCCATGATCGCATGGACGTAATCGAGTTCGGCTTCTCAAGCATTCTCGGACAATCCCGCCTGGCACGCGAGAACTTCAGAGATGCCATTCGGGCACAAGACGCCAAGCATAGGCTGTTCGTTCAATACGGACCAGATCCTTGTCATCCTAAGGAGAAAGAGTTCTGGTCAAACCCTGACAACATCACCAGCTTTAATCCTCTAGGCGGAGAGCAAGATTACGCTCTCGATAAGAATCCGGACAGCTTGTTGCGGTCTTGAGGAACTCTCCGAATGGGTGGGAGAGGGTCGGTTTAAAGCCAATTTCGTTTGCTAGTTTAATCCTTATGAATAGTGGACGAGTTCCTGGGCCTCCATTCGGAGTTGCCCCTTTAGGAGGAATCTGGTCTTGGTGGATGAAGTAGAAATTTCTTTTTTTACTCCACAACCTGTAATATAGTTGGATACTGAAACCATTCTGAGATATGAGAGCGTTAGCGCTTTTACTTATACATAATCAAAAGTTATCCTATGCATGAACTCTTTTGTGACAAAAGCACTTTCCAGAAGCCTTTCTTTCAAAGGACCTTTTGCATGCAGATCTCAAGTTAACAGTAAATCACATACCTGTCTGTGCTCCGACAGCTTATATCTGCGATCAGGCGGTTGTAGAAGGCAGCCCTAAAAGGAGTAGCGTGTTTGGGTGGAGCCTGGCGACAAGTAAATCTTAGCGAGTATTAAACGATCTTCTTCCACCACCACCACCACCACCACCTCGTCAACCACACAACATCAACATTCTTTATCGAACAGTTGAAAGCCACATTTCGACTCCGCATTGTATTGGTATCACCAGCGGGTTATTGCGAGAGACATCGTCTTGCGCAACATGTACCGACCCTCCGATGGATGGTACCATGATTCTCCGCAAAGCTTCGACCAGCGCGCGACTCAAGGTATGGCGCGCTACCTCACAAAGACGATCTTCAAGGAAGACGAGACTCGATGCTAACACTCCCACAGGCTTCAGTAGTCAAACGCAAGTCCTAATAGATCGTAAGTTGAACCTGCTTTTCCCCCATCCCCTCCACTCCTCTGATCGAGGCCGACCCTGACCTTCCCACAGGCAGACAGCAGGGTGCGAGTGGATTTAACAACCCAGCCGCAGCGTATATGCCCCACGGTAAGTTGCTTGAAGGTATGAATTTTTTGGCAAGCGACGACTGACAACCCCGGAGCGGCCTTCGGTGCGCAAAACAGCTCGTACATGGGTGTCACACCCAGCTTTTGGCTATCCTATGGAGGATTCCCCGCTTCAGTATTCTACCCTCCTGGCTTCGTTCAGACGCCGAACAGATTCAGTGTCAATCAAGAGGGTGTTTCGATAGCTCGTCCCCCGCATCAAACCATCCATCAGAGCAGCACAAACATTCACAGTGGCAGTCAACCCGTGGCCAGCCCTACGCCTCAAGGCTTCACACAGCAAGGCACGAGAAGCTTCAACGGCAGCTATCAAGCTTTCCCGATGACTCGATCTGCACCTCAAGACTCTCTTCCGAGGAGAGCGAACAATTTTAATGGTACCCAGCGACCCATTCCCGTTCCCGCACCTCGAGGCATCCTCAAGAACAACAGAACCCAGTCAAGTAACCCCGCTGCCGCCCCGCCTCGAAATAACCGCCCACAGACAGCACCCTACAGTGGCACTCATCACATCTCCATGCATTCCGGTCCAGCCCCGCATTCCAATGTGGGTCACATGACAGGGCCAAAAGTGAATTTCTCGTTCGGAGAAGATTCAAATCCAAGAGTCGGCCACCGTACATCAGCGGCAGCAAACGTTCCTTCAGACTCCCGAGCTAGTCCGGCGAATGGCAATGGCAATGGCAATGGTCAATCATCAAGCACATCAGCCGAATGCATGTCTCCTCTGGCGGCTCTCACTCGTGTCAACACTCAGCACAACAAGATTGCGTTGAAGACGATGCAGGACTCCACGACTTTCCAGATACAACACATGTTTCCCGGAAACCCTCCTTCGTTTTCCAAGAAGCTCATGTCAAGAGCCAAGGCTGCAAGAATCTCCTTCGATGTGTACAGATACAACGGCATCATCGATGAGTATGTCTTGGAGAATGCCCTTTGTCCAGAGTGGGAGAACTGTGCCATTAGCCTGTTAGGCATACACAGTCAAGCGCGTTGTCTCGATGTTATAGGCTTGATTCATGAGGGTGATGTCTGGTCCTTACACTTGAGGAACTTCGAAGGAGTCTTTAACACTCCCAGGTGGGAGGTGGCGTTCAAGACTAGAGCTGACGCTGAGCGATTGCTCCAAAGGGCAAATCGCCGGGAAATTTCATTCCGAGACAATGTTATCCAAGCGGAATGGAGCGACAATAAGGTTGCACCAAGGCACCCTTGGGAGATGCACCATACGAGGATTCTCGACGTGATAGGCCCGATCGACCACGAATTCTCATCTGCCAGGAAGATCGAGAATTTTCTTCGGAAAGAAGTCCAGGCCCAGCCTTTTTATTTTATTAGTAGAGAGGTGGCGCTTTCCAACGGCCGACAGAGAGTTGTGCGATTGGAATTTTTGAGGGTCCATGGGCAATCTTGCAATGCCTTCAAGTACATATTTTACCGCATCTGTAAATTGGGGGTCCAGCATCAATTCCAGGTCCGTTTTGCTGCTGACCCCTGCAACAAGATGATGCCTTGAGCGTCGATTTCGGATTCGATTCTGCTGGAAAGCCGCCATTTCATAAGGTTCCCAGACGCTTTCACATATAAGGACAGTCAGTAGGTCAATTGCCGTTTCCAGATGGCAAACACCCAAGTAGATCTTGAGTTCCCCATCTTCAGATACGGAGTGAGAAGTCACCAGAGAACAACACTGGTGCCCTTGGCCAGCCACGCGCTGGGGAAACCCAAAACACACTATTGGAAGTTTCATGATAGGTGTCTGGAGCCGGTTACGACCAGGCCGATTGAAGATTTCATCGCGGGCAAGCTAAGGCTGGTCCAAGGTTGCCAAAAGATCCACGAAGACTGCTACCGCCAAAAGTCCCATTGCTGAGAGCAACAATGATGAGGCTACCGCCAACACCCCACTCCTCATCCCACCCTTCACCACAAGAGTCCCCCAGGCTTCGCAACCCTGTTGGCGCAACCACTGCAGGCCGTGTTCGTCGCACTCCTAACGGCACCAGTGTCACTGAGCTTTGGCAGCGGTGGGAGCAGTTTCGACCAACCCACCCTCTATTGAGTGTACAATAACCTCAGCTCTACCATCTTTAGAAAGAGACGCTGCTGATATCGTACTTGAGAACGCCTCATCCCATCACCCTACAAAACACTGACGCAATGAGTTCCGGTGGCAACAAGATCGGCTCTGGTGCAGGCAGAGCTGCCCATCCGCCAGTCTTCCACTCCTTCACCACACAAGAGTCCCCCAGGCCACCGCCGCCGTGAATCCGTCGCCGTCGGCAGCGAGGGAGCACTTAGCGTTCGGGGGGGGACGCCAAGAACACTCTTCTCCGCGCTATCCTACAGCACCAGGACGCCAAACGCACTGCTGGCCGCGCTTTTCAGGCCGCCGGTACGAGGGAGCCGAATGCCATTGCGATTCTTCATAATGCCACTACGAGGTGCGAGGCTACCTCTGAGATCTGGTGGATCGAAACCCAAAACACACTAAAGCCAAGGGTTTCAGCCCAAAGCTAGGTCTGTCACCTGACATTGGTGGTTCCAAGGATGCCGCCCTCGCGATGACAGCTTGCCTTCAATCGCAGTTCGACAAAATTGCTGACGCTGCTCGCCGTGGTCCAAACTAAGCTGGGGAGCCAAGCGCGCAGACATGGGCTGGGAGGATGATGGCAATAAACTCAACTTCGTTCTCGTCTCCATACTCAAGGAGGAATGGCCTCCACATTCTTCTGCTGCGTTAGCTATGGCTGGTCTTGCTGGCTATGAGATTTCGAGACAAGAGATGCCTATGAAGGTGGCATGAATGGGATGAACGGGGATGGTAATGGATGATGCTGAGGAGAGATGGGGGATGAGTATATGACGAGAACCTCATGGTCAAGAAGGATGCGAAGAAGTGGTTGGGGTGATACTTCATGCTATCGGGCTCTTTTTTCGTAAGTTACTCTTCTTCTTCGTATCGCAGAGCTTTAGGAACTGCAGGCTTCAGCTCTTGTGGCCTCCAGCATTCCCCCTCCCCCTCCCTTTCCAGATTCCCCTAACGGCTGATTGCTCAGTGATGTCGGCTCTGGCACCAACACTACTCCCAGCAAGGTTCGTAAGCCATATATCAAGAAGACCAAGCAAAAGGTTGACGGTGGCAAGAAGACTACGGTGGAGGCCGAAAAGATCAAAGACGCTATGAAGGTGGCCGGAGAAACCACAATCGCCTAGATCATCGCCACTATGAAGAAGGTGGTGCGCTGCCTGGTCTGGCTGCTTTGGGACTCCTGTTGCGGTAAGGAGCAGAGCTCTTGTTATAATGAACTCGAGGTCCGAATGGGTTCCAGATTAGTCTTGATATGACGAGTCTTTTTGAGGCGGCGTTACCGGGCCGGCCAAGATATGCTGGCAATTCTGCTGTCAATACCAAGCTTGCCGGCTAGGGGGGTGTTTGCTGGTAGGCCTTCCTACTTTATCACATTCTCAAGATGCTCTTTCCATCAGGACTTCGCCGCCCCTGCCTTCGATGCCGTATGCAGAGAATCCCTTGTCCTCGCGTTACTCAAGCCATCCATCTGGTTATCCAAGCCATCGATCTCGCTATCCTTGATGACCTGGTAGACAAGTTTCGCCAGCTCCACTTGTGACCTGTCTCGCCGCCAATGGAAGTTGTGATGCCAGCAAGAACTTCCAAAGATCACTCGACTCGCAAAGACCTGTAAGTACTTCCTCTCTGCCGTGGCCCAGAGAAACCAGACTGACTTGCCCATAGAACGACCTCGCTCTCACCTCCTGCAAGCAGACCATTCCGCCCCAGAGGTGTAAGCCAGCCTGTTATTAGTTGCATTCGAGAGAGCGTGAGGATGGATGGGAATGAATGTTGCACTCCAACCTCCCTAAGCGATACATGGAATACCTACCTCTACCAATTGTATCAACCGTCGACCACTCAAGGAACACCCTACCTTTCTCCAATGACAGAGCCAGCAGAACACGCTTTCACCCGCAGCTTCGCTGCCACTACCGTACCTCTTACCTCCTGGGGCTAATCCTCCGTCACTCG
>QGMF01000315.1:0-39741 GCA_007821475.1 Lachnellula arida | reverse complement strand
TGTAACTTTTCTTTTGGGAGGGGAGGTAGGCGAGAAGGAGATATTGATGTTAGGGGAAAGAGAAAGATACATAAAAAGTGGAGGTTGTGTTATTGTTAGAGTGGTGTGTTGATTCAGATACTTCGGATTACTTGTGACTGGAAACAAAGGTGATGAATGCTCCTTGAGCGAGATATATGTCTGGTTGTTTCAAGTACTGAGAAACACTTCGTATAAAGAACTCATGCGTCTCCTTCGAATATTTCAGGGGTATCGAATAATAATAAAGTCCACCAAATACAGCTTATACTAGCAGTAATTATTCCAATATCACAAGCTGTCCGTTCTCCACCTCCCTAAATCTTAGGTCAGCGAGACTATCAAACTCAGTCCCTTTCATACTACCTCTCCCGTCAGCCTCTCTCTCAACCTTTTCTCTCTCAATAGCCTCTTGCAGCGATATCATCTTCCGATTCAAGAACCAACTCACTATCCCACCCCCATTCTTAACCTCATCATGCGTCCCAATCCAATACCCCGCCCGCAGCAACCGCTGAACCTTCAACCCATTATGCGCCCCCATATTAAGCTGTGCTCCCAAATTGATATCCTGCAAACCATGCAACAACGCCAGCGTCCGAATCATAGGTTTCGCTTCCGCAACAGGAGCCACATCGGCTGGCGATATCCCATGCGGGGTATAGATCACAGCTTCTCCCTCCTCCCCGCCACTGGAAAAAGCAATCATGACCGCTGAATGGTAGTACAGCATATCGGCCCCAGCATACGCGACTCTTGAGATGCCCAACCACGCGGGCAAAGGGCTGATCGATGACTTCCGCCAGTCTCCCTCGAAGCGGGGTATCTCCAACACTGTATCAAAACGCTTCCAGCTTCTTATTATATACGCAGCTTTCGTGCTCGCGAAGACGGGTACCTGGGGCGGTAGCTCTACCAATGTGTCTTTGTGCATATGATCCGTGAACTCATGGCTCACAATCACTGCATCGATATAATTCCCAATCTTGTCCGGCGCATGCGAATCTTGCTTTGGGGATAGCAACTCTCCATCAACAAGCTCCGATGTATCCTCTGCAGCTGCTGCCTCAATTGCTTGTATGATACGCTCTACGTCGTCGATGGACTGGCATGCGCTGGGCGTGGCGTGCCATTGCTGGCTGAAGAACCACGCGACATCTGATTGTCCGCCGCGTAGCCAGGGGTCAATGAGGATGTGGTTGTAGATGCGGGTGTTTGTGGGCTTGGAGGAGGGTATTGGGAGGGACAGCAGCCAGGTTGTGTCGGCGTTGAGGTGGGTGAGGAGGGGTCGGCGAGTAGGCGTGCTTGCGGGGGGATTGGACTGAGGTTGGGAAGTTGATTCGTTTTCTTTTGCAGCTGTAGAGGCCATTGTTGTTATGCAATGTCAAGGGACCCGAGGGTGGAAAAAGGAGGCCATCATTGAAAAGATTGGTTGGGGAGGGGAATAAATGTTGTGGTGGGTGAGGAGGTGACGTCCATGACGCAGGGACTTGGCCGAATCAATCCGGGGCTGTGAAACATTCTCTCACCTTCCCCACTTCACTTCATTCGCAACCTCCGAAAACCTCAAGTATGTTCATGTTTTATTGAAAGCTCTTTCAAGTGATTGAGAAGTATCGCTGACTATGAAATATGAAATATGAGATTATTCCAGAAATCTTCTGGTGGGTATAGAGCTTCCCCGCACCGCTTCAACCGGTGCAATATTACGCCTTGTCCTCCTCCGAGTTCTATATAACAATGCGAGGACTTAGCTCTAACCTCCGGTGAGGACTGTACAGCAAGTGCTTTTCAGCCCGTTTTCTTACTGTTCTCGAATCCCTTCTCTTACTCTCTTTGACAAGGCTTTGCACATGCCTTCAGCTCATTAGCTGCGAGTACGACGAGGGGGTGTCAGCAATCCATAACAGGCTAGCATTTGCGCCTGTATCATGACGACCATCGTTCCATAGGCCACCTACTTGAGTAATAGTGGTGTCTTTTTTTGTTCGGCCTTTCGGTCTTGGTCTCACTTCTGATATCATTGTTTGGACCCGAAGCGTATATGTATGTAGAGGCACCTCCAGTTTCATTGAATCTTTAACCAGATATCCCTCATCACTGTTCTACAATTCAACTTCTCCCAATATGGTAGCTTCAATCCTCCTTCAAGGCGGAACAGTCTTAACTCATGATGAACACGATCACGTGCATGCTGTCAAAGCAGATCTCTTAATTGAAGGAAATCTTATCAAGAAGGTTGAATCCGGCATAAAGCCTTCTCCAGGGACTCAGGTTGTCGATTGTACGGACAAGATTATCTCTCCCGGCTTCATAGATACACATCACCACCTCTGGCAGACCTTGCTCAAGGGACGTCATGCGAATCACACGTTGCTCGAATACTTTGGTCCTGGTGAGCAACACTCTTGATATCAAGAAGGGTACTTTGATGACCCTCTAGGCAACTTTGCCGCTTCTGTGCACAGCCCGACAGATATCTTTTGGGGAGAGTTGGGCGGTGCTCTAGAGTGCCTGGATGTTGGAACTACAACTGTCGTCGATCACGCGTCCGTCAATATCTCCGCTGAGCATAGTAAGACATGCTTTAAAGAACATATTTACTCACCCCTCTCAGGCAAAGCAGCAATCGCCGCAACTGTATCTTCGGGCATCAGGTCGATTTTCGGATACTGCCCCATCGCCCCAGTTGAGAACTGGAAACCTTTTACCCTAGGTCAAAACCCGCTCGCCGAATGGGTCATGAAGACCCTCGAAGAGCTTGGCTCGAAAGCCCCATTCGGAAACGGCCGAGTACAGCTCGGCCTCGCATTCGACGGTACTTACCTCCCCAAGGAAGTTCTCGTGAATCTGTTCTCGAAAGCAAAAGAGGCCGGCGTCAAAATAATCACAACACACTACGTCCGCGCCGCGGTCCCTTGTAAGCTATGCTACTCTCCCAAAGACACCCAAACGGCATACTGACCAGCTCAAGCACAACTGAAAGCCATCGAAACCCTCCATTCCCACGGCCTCCTCGATTCCTCGATTCTCTTCTCCCATGGCTCGAACATGGATCCCGACGAAGCAGCCTTGCTTCTAAAAGCCAACAGCCACGTCTCAGTCACGCCTTCCACCGAGCTACAAATGGGCCACGGCGAGCCCGTCGCGTTCCAGTCAAAACTAGGCATCCAGTCCCACTGCTCGCTCGGCATAGACTGCCACTCCAACAACAGCGCTTCCATCCCCAGCGAAATGCGACTCCTATTGCAAAGCGCGCGCGGCACTTACAACCAGCCGTTTCTGGACCAGGGCAAAGTGCCCGCATCGGTATACAAGAGCGTTGAAGAGGCCTTTAACCTCGGCACGATTAACGGCGCGCGGGCAATCGGCATGGACGATAGGATCGGCTCGATTGCTGTGGGCAAACTGGCTGATCTTGTTGTCTTTGATGCGAGTTCCCCGAGCATGGTCTGTGGTGCGCAGCATGATCCTGTGGCGGCTGTGGTGCTGCATAGTAGTCCGGGGGATGTCGAGATGGTGGTTGTGGATGGGGTGGTGCGGAAGCTGGGGGGGAGGTTGGTGGCTGTTGATGGCGCGGCTGGGCGGGAGGTGTGGGATGGTGGGGAGAGGGGTTCGCGTGAATGGGGTGAGGTTGCGAAGATGTTGGTGGGGAGGCGGGAGGCGTTGCAGGAGAGTTTGGGGGGGATTGATTATGAGGAGGCGAAGGCGGGGGTTATTAGGGCTTTTCATGTGGATGGGGATAATGTTGTGGATAGCTTGTGAGGGGATTGGATATTCTGGAATTGTTCTTAGCTGTTACTCATGTGTGTTTCTGTAAACACATACATAGTATCTAGGATGAGATGACTACTACTATGGATATGTCTAGATATGCTACTACCCCAGAGCAGGATCAGAACCATCAACAAGATTTACCGTAGCTATGAGAACAATCAACACACAAACAACCCCTCATCCAAAACCCAACCCTCACTTCCCCCTAATAACCAAAACCCCCTCCCCCCACGCATACCACCTCCCCATCCTCCTCCCCATCGCCCTAATCATCACCCGATCAATCTTCCCCCCCGGATGCGGCTTATGGAAATTAATCCGCCCGCCCCAGCCCCACGCATTCCCCTCCGCGGGCTGGAACACCACTTCTGAGCCCGTGGTCTGCCGCGACGAGAATCCCGCGTCCTGCATCGCGAGTACGAAGTCGTCCCAGTTGACGAGCTTGTCGGCGTCGGTGGATGTGGATGAGAACATCATGCTGAGGATGCGGAGCGTTGTGGGTTTCACGGGGATGCGGAGCTGGTGGTGGGGTCGGGGTGCTGGGGCTGGCGCTGAGGGGGATGAGATGGCGGGAGGGGGTTCTGAGGCGTGGGTTTTGGGTTTGGCTTTCGTTTTGGACGGTTTGGGGGTGGTTTTTGCTTCTTCGGGGGTAGAGCCCCATTCTGTTTGGGTTGGGACGGGTATGGTGGAAGGACGGGACAGTTTTTCGATTCGGTCTGCGAGTGTCTGCCGTTCGAATTCTACTAGGGCTTTGTATTCAGGCTCTGTGTCGGAGGACATGAGTTTCAGATCTGCGTCGATTTCTTCTGGTGACCAGCGTGGCTCTCTCTTTTGCTTTAGTAATGTCTGTCGCTTTCGCCGCATGATGGACCAGAAGTTGCTCATGGCCCTCCTGGTACTATCGAAGTGCTCGAGCTTTGCTTGCTCGTTGGCAGGATGGATGTCGAAGGTCTTGGTGAAACGGAGAAGGACCTGCGATGCTTCATGGTCGCGCGGCAGTCTGTATTCTTCTTCTAGGATTTTCTCGATTTGGTGCCGGAAGATACTCGGGCGTCCTAGCTTGCTGATTTCTTCTGTGGAGAGCGATTCAAGCCCTTGCAGGAGCTTCGGCATTGGTCTGTGGAAATGCACGAGAGAGTATAGCTCGTGGAGGGCGGCGTAATCGCTGTATCGATCATATAGCTTTGCGTCTAGTCGCGCGGCATCTTTGGGCGTGGTGCTTGCTAGGTGATCTTCGAGGAAGGCCCATCTGGAAATCATGTCGTAGCTTGGGGGTTTCTTGCACTCGAAGTCTTCGGGTAATATGTGAAGGATGTAGAATAAAGGATCTTGGCGCATGAGATTTGGGACGTCTACTATTCCCTCGATTGACACCTAGAGGCCTGATAGTCAGCATTGTTTGATAGATGCATTGTTAAAACTCGACCAAACGAATTCGAAGAACCCTCGAAATGAAAGACTGAGAATAAAATCCCATCTTACCTGATCAGGATCCGAATGATCAAATTTGAAATAATCTTTAAAGCCCGGCCGCCATGCCAAAAGTTCAGGTAACGGCCTTGCCCAGTTCCGTAGCTGAGACTCTAGTAAAAGCTCGAGTTCCTGCAGAACTTGCTCATACTTTGGTGGCAATTGTTGTCCGGGATGAATATTGTCTCGGAATCGAGTCTGCATGACTCTCACGTTCTCGATGGCCTCCACAATCCACGACCAAGACCAATACGACCAAATGTCAGTGTAGATATCCCTCACAGCCCATTTGTGGACTTCGTCTATCGGATGACCCACAAGAAAGCCTTCTGCAGCAACACGAATCACCTGGCGCAGGTATGCTGGATCCGTCTGAAGAAGCCACAGATGATCACCCACCTGCTGGAATCTAGCAAGAGCTTTCGAATGCAGCTCCTCGATATTGAAAGCTGGCGGTGCAGAGAACGGCTGATTGATATATGTTGACCACAAATCAATCCGACCACTGCGTTTGAATTCGAGCTGGTTTGGCTGGGGTGCGGTTTCGCCGGCGTTTTCTTGATTCATGCCCTCACAGAGCAGCTCCATGGCCTTTCGGAGAAAACTGTAAAGAGTTTCCTGGGCATCGAGAATCAGCTTTGCCCTCGGAAAGCCAACGATCTCTGAACTATGGGCGGATTTCATGTCCCAGCTGACCAATTCCCCATACCGGGGTCCATGCATAATCATGCAAAGGTTGGACGCGTCAATGTCCAGCATACCGCCATTCCAGGACCATTCCAGCTTCTGATTATCGTGTAAAGCCCACTGCTCAGGTCCATACCGGGTTCTGTTGTGCACAAGGCCTATAAGCCTAGTGGGATCACTTTTGAGACCGTCCACATTCAGGTAATCGAGCAGAATGGCGTTGCGATACTTCCTCGCGTCCAGTTGTCCCGTACCCTGGAGCTGCCGGCTGGTGAAGAGTGCAGCGACCCATTGCTTTTCAAAAAGAGCTGGATCAGCCTCTTTCAGCAAAGCAGCTCGCTTGTCTCGACTCTTCTTCTTCCATCTGTTCATGATCGTCTTTCCGTATGAAGACCATTGATGTCGAAGATACGCCAGGTCTGAAGTGATTTGTTTCATACTTTCAGCCGCGATCTGCCTGGCTTTCTCATCGGAGTATTCTAATGAATAGGACCATCCAGAAGGAGGGCCCTGGCGGGCATAGGGACGAAAGGATTTAGCACATATGGTACACTCGCAGGGAGGCTGTGCCCAAGAGAACGGGAGGCCATTTGCAAGAATTTGGGTTGGCATGGGCGGCAAAAAGTAGGTATGGAGTTTCTGGATAATATCGATACAAGACGAGGACTAACCACAGTTTCAAAGACCTAGTGGTAACTAGTGTCACTATGGTAAGAATTAGGTCGCCAGTTTGTGTGGAAGTCTGCATTGAGTTTTGAAACGTTAGCAAAGATGATGACTAATCGCCTAAAATCCAACCCCCAGAACTTTAAAATCACTTCACAAACCTTTTGCTCCTCGATCAAAACCTTCTATTTTCATTTCAACTAATAATCAAAGGCTAGATAACTACGTTCCATCTGCCAAATCGACGAACTAGATGCATTAGATATTTGGATATGCGGTACGAAGTCTCGAACTGCGGACGGATCTGTATCACCGACAGCTTGCTTTTCACCCCCCAAAATACGTACATGGACGCAGATATCTATATTCAGCACATCCTCGTAAGAAATTGAGGTTTAGAAAGTTGCGCAGCTAGTGCTTACAAAAGTGAAAAATGGCGCGAGGTCAAAAATTCTTGTCCTTTGCCTGATGCTGAAGCTGAAGCCAAAATCCCTCGATCAAATTCGTTTTCAGATCCGGGTGCTGAGGCGTATTTTGGGGATGCTGCTTCTATACTACTACCAGGAAGATTTCCACTCAAGTTACCTCTATGGATTCTTAATTGTATTGTTCTGAAGTCACGATATTGTATTTTTCCTTCGCTAAGTGAAAGGCCTTTCGGCAAACAGTGCAACAGGTGCACTGCAAGTCCATCTCGATTCGTAGCCAGAATAGTTGTGCCTCCTCGGGATAAGTGTTGCGGATGGGAATATAGCTTTCGTTGTTTCAAACTACCTGTAGCAGAAACAATGTAAGTCGAGACCACAATGCTAAACTTCTTCGATACAGGGTTTAAACTCGCCTCAAGGATCCCTTTGTGCTCTCTGGACTTGCAATATCCGCTCTCGTTGATATACCTGTATCGAAAATTCAAGCCCGGCAGCGCTCCACAATATGTGAGAAGCTCACCGGCCAAGTCCTTCAAGTCTCATCACCCGGGCATTCGCAGACATCATGGGCGCTGGCAATCTCAACATCCGCGTTTAGCTCGGGTTCTTTTCCCCAGTCTTCAGCAAAATCCAGATGACCTCCATGCTATATTCAAGACAGGCGGGATATTCATAATCTTCGACGATGCGCCTTAGCAGGAGGCTTGCATTGCGCAGACCGTGTTGCAAGGTCTCACAGGGCCATAGGCGCTGATTTCAAGGTCAGGGTGGAATATCGTTGGGTCTCAACACTGCGTCTCTACTTGCGCGGACTGGGGCGAATATTTTCACCTACGGCACAAAACCTGGCGAGAATATCAACTTCATTGTGACGACAATCTTGGATATCACATAAAAGCCACTCTGAAAAACAGAAAGACTAATGGTAACATTAACAGCACAGTTACCCATACGTCTGGCTCGGCTATGCTGGCATACAGCACTATGGAACTTATTGTCACTGCTACTGGAGGGAACTTGAGTGAAATCTTTCAGATGGGCCTGTGAGATTGTTGCAGAATTGTGCGAATGCAACAGCGAATCATAAGATGCTTCCCCCTTCCAGTAACACGCCAACTACGGTTATTCTTACTTGGGCCGGGATGACTGACACTGTAGGAAGTGTGAAGAAGTGTCTCCGGACCCACATCAGTGATTCGAGGAGTCTTTGTCACTGGCCTTGTGATTTTCTTCTCTGGCGAGGGTTACTAACGTACGGTCATACATCCATGCTTGCTTAAGGACATTGTTATTGTAGGGAGTTGAACTGTGATGGTTCGATCAACCCAACGCGTATAACTGAATGGTTAGGAGTTTTTGAATGTATTGCTCAGGTACGTTACTCACTCCCCCTTACGATCACAATGTCCACCCACAACAGGCAGGTCTCCAAGTGTATAAATTTCTTCCTTCTAACCCCTTTGGTTCTTCTTTTTTCTTTACATTTTCCAAACAGAACTCGCAACTCTCTTCTACAACGAAACAGAATATAAATACCAACAACAACAACAAAAGGCTACCGTAAAACACCCTCTCAGAATTCTAACATACATACATACAAAATGAACCCACCGGGATTTAATGATCCTCGCGCCTACCTGGATGAGCTCAATGATGGTGAGGTTCACAATGCACTCCTTCTCGACCAAGTCGACCCGATGGCTGCAGCTGGGATGGTGGGAGGTCCAGGCCTGGATGCAATCAACGATGCTGAACTTGACGCTGCCTTCGGTCACGGCCCGATGGCTCCAGGTGGGATAATGGGAGGTCCAGGTCCACGTGGGATTCCGGGTCCAAGTATGGGTGAGATGCTGAGAGGTGCAGGTCCAGGTCCACGTGGAATGATGGGTCCTGGTCCTGGTGAGATGATGGAAGGTCCAGGTGGGATGATGGCTCCTAGTCCTAACTGGGTCCATCCAGAGCCAGAGCCAGTAGGTGGTTATCAGGCAGGAGAAATCCCGGGTGAAGGTGAACTCGATCTCGGAATAGGCCGGCAAGATCTAGTGGCGGATGGGTTAGGAACCTACTATGCCGGCCCTTTAGACCGTCCAATGGCTCTCGGATTACCTTCTTCGGAAGGACATTATCCATACGCAGATACCAGTTCCTATCGCCCCAGTGCGCCGAGGTGGAGGAGACAAGATGGAGGCGACGTGTACCTATGTACTATATGTGAGCAGGATTTTCAAACTCAAGTTGCACTAAAGAGGCATAGAAATCAGGTCCATGGTGAGTCAAGATAAACAGTTGAGAATGGCCTCTACAGAGTAGATAGACTATTTAGACAGGTCTCCAAAATATAAATCGTTGCCTTTCAAAAGCCGCACAAGAATAACTCTGACTCAAGTGATTCAAAAGACTAATTATAAACGAAAAGATATCCTTAACAAGGGTTGGGATAATCAGGAGCGTAGGAAATGTATCAAAGTGTGTCTCAGGCTGCGGTGCTGTCATAAGAAAGTTTATTACAGAAGTAATTTTATTCCTCTTCTCCAAAAGCGTTAAAAGCCTTAGGAAAATCAAAAAATAACTCGAGCTTAACATCTTTTAAAAGCAGCTAGCAGCAATTTTCAAAACAACGAACTTAACGCCTCCAAAGAGCCAGAAGAAATTCAACATCAAACAAGGCAAGCGGCAACCCCGAAACAGCTGACCGAGTTCCAGACACGTACTATATCAACCAACAGTCGCCATCCAGGCTCAGGATCCCAAGCTAAGCTACAGGAAACGAACTGAACGTGCAGTGCACAAGAGTTACCACCGCACCGCACCCGGCATATCCTGCTCTGCGGGGGTACCAAGTGCGCACGCATACCACTGATTTCGAGGACGAGAGCGCGGTATCGTGCTATGGAGAGGAAACGAGCGATGGCAATAACAGTGGTGAATTCTCGGCCGTGCGCAAAGCTGTGAGAACTGTTATGTGTTTCAGGGATACAGTGAACAATGAGTTGTAGATGCTGATGAGCAGTATTGCAATCAACGGAATAGGAATTAAAAAGGCAAGTAAGCATACGAGTAGAAGCGTAAGTAAACTCTAAAAGAGAGAGGATCGATTGTGTCAAAAACGCAAACAAGAAGCGGGTTTTATGTGGTATTACAGTGGACTGATTAAAAGGGAATTAGGAGATAACGTTAATTTGGAAATACTGCTGTTTTAAAAAGTAAACACATTTGCCGTGTGAGGATAAAATAGAGTAAGTGATATGGTGACTTGGCAGCGGTTGTTCGTTACTTGACGAACTTACGGAGTAAGCGCTGTGTGGGTGCGAATACACGTAGAGCTCCTTACTAATAAGGCGTCTCCCTCATATACACATACCCGAGTTGAATTTATCCATTGCGAACTACAGTTGAATCTAAGGGATGCAAAATACTTTTCAGTCATCAATACCACCCCATTCGCTCTCCTCGCCCGCGACCTGCTCCTCGCCCATAGCATTCTCAGCTTCCCTAGCCCTTCGCTGACTTCCCTGAATCGCCCCTTTGCGATTATGCTCCAAGCGCCGCTCATAGCCGCTCTTGGTGCTAATCTGCATCCTCCCACTCCCCTTCCCCTTTTCCTTCCCGTCATTGCCTTTGCCCTTCTCAAGCCCACCCCTCCTAGCCTCAACACCATACATCTTCAAGCGCTTCTTCGCCTCCTTACTCGGCTTCGGTAACGCATCAAGCAACCACTGCTTCTCGCCAACCTCCTTCCCAGCCGCCTTCTCGCTCGCCGCGATGATATTCGCGACATCGCGCACATAAGCGATATCCTCCTTTGTGTAAAACGTCACAGCGACACCGCCATCTCTTCCAGCTCGGCCGGTACGGCCTACGCGATGGATGTATGCGGCGCCGGAGTTCGGGACGTCGTAGTTGACTACGCCGTTTACGCCGCGGAAGTCCACGCCGCGAGACAAGATGTCCGTGGTGATCAGGATCCAGATCTCGCCAGCGCGAAACCGGGACATGATGGAGCTGCGCGCTGTGTCGGAGAGCGAGGAGTGCAAGACTGCTATACGTGAGGAGCCGCCGGCTGAAGCTGGGATGTCGTAGAGGAGTTCGGAGTGTAGGGCCGTGGCGCGGGGGATGGTTTGGGTGAAGACTAGGAAAGGGGGGCGTAGAGAGGTGGCGTCGGAGGAGGTGGGGTGTAGGAGTTGGCGTAGTGCCAGGAGCTTGCCAGGTTCGGTCGCGGCGTAGATTAGTTTGTGGGTTATATTAGGGATGGCGGAGTCTTTGAGGCCGACTACTAGGCGGATGATGGGGGAGGTGGAGGGAAGATCGAGTTTTGAGCGGCGGGAGGTGATGGTTGATGATGCTAGGGTTTCGATGTTTGATCCCATTGTTGCTGACCACAAGGTTACTCGGAGCTCTGGGTTCGTGCAGGAGTTCCAGATGCCGAGTGTTTGGTCTCTGAATAGCGGATCCAGAAGAACATCAGCTTCATCTAGAACCAAAGTTCGAACGGTGGGTAAAGGTGTATGCTGATCTCCAGAACCTGTTGAAATGGATCCAAGCAGAAGTCCAGGGGTTGCAACCAGAATATCCGCCTTTGACACTGGTTGAGAAGACCCTTTGCGGGGTTCTGCTTCGTCACCGCTCTCCTCTTCACTCTCGCCAGAGCTCTCCTTTTCCACGGTATCACGACTTCCGGTCACCCTCATGCCCTTGCGCATGCCAACTACCTTCACTCCAGTTCCAATACTGAGCTTCTTGGCCTCATTCACAATCTGACTAGCAAGCTCCTTTGTTGGGGCCACTATGATTGCTTCCAAATCATGTTCTCCCTTGTCCTCGTTCTTCCTTCGCCTTTGTATAATTCCATTCACCACAGGTATTAAAAAGGCCAAGGTCTTTCCACTCCCCGTAGGTGCAATAGATAGTAAATCAACATTCGCGTCTCCTAATTCAGATGCAGACTCCCCCAAGGCGGTTGACGGTTGTAGAAGTAAAGGCAAACTTCCCATTTGGACCTCTGTTGGAATCTTATATCCTTGATCTGCTAGATTCTCTGCCATCCGCCTAGATATGCCATATGTAGTCTTGAGTTCGCTAAATGTAGTCAATGGCTGGGGATACAGCTGTTTGTGTTCCTCTTTCGCGCTCTGTGCCTTCTTACTGCTCTTCGACTTTTTCGACTTCTTGACCTTCTTGTCATTTGATTTGCCGGTTGGCAGAAGGGTGACCTTTAGTCTGTGTGATCGCAATATTTGTCGACATTCCGCCTCGTCCAGCGCTTTTGGCGCAGCTTGTTCTACCGCGCTGGATGAGTCCAGCGTCGGCTTCCCATCTTCCGCTGGCGCAATTTTCCTGGGTTTCAGAGCTGTAGCCTTTGGCGCAAAAAAATTGAGAGCTTCTCCCCCCTCCTCCTCCTGAGCTCCAGTAGTCTCTTCTGCTTTCGCTGCCCCGCGTTTCCTCTTCTTCCCTCTTGACTCGGGAACTGCATCGTGGTAGAGCTGCGGATTCGCTGATGTCCCTGCGGATGGTAACTTGGTCGAGGCCTTTTCGCCCTTGGTTTTATTAGGTTGCTTCGTGCCCCTGGAGAGAATTCTTAGGATATCCATGTTGGGCTTGTGGTGTTTTGAAAAGTTCAGAAGTTGCGAATAAATTATTTCTTGAAGTGGCAGAATATTTTGCAGCGCCACACCGCTTTCAGATCGGCGCTAATAATGTGGATCCCTCCCCCTTTTCCCATTGAGCCCGACGTATCCGTACGACGACCTTGAAGTTCTTCACGAGCTGCTCATCATTGCACGAGACAAACACCCTTTGCGATCAGCAATTCCTGTTTTCCCATCACAATTATGGACATCAACGGAACTCCAGTCTCTTTGGAGCCTCCTCGTCCCAGTATCTTCTCCTGCAATGGGACATCCGCCAGCGGCTTCGTCCCAAGATGCGTCTATACCCCCAGTTGCGCTTATCCAGAAGTCACAGGAAGTATCACCACCATGAACATACATGGCCGGTATGTTATCGAATGCACTTCAACTGGATCCCTCTCGGCCACTCCCGGAACTATCGAACCTAGTGGAATTGAAACCGTATCACTAAACCACTCCCCATTACCAATACCAATACTATCTACGACCATCACCACTACCACCGTCAGCAGTGCCGTCAGCACGGTGGCTCCAAGGTCAACTGCAGCGCCGTCGAGCGGCAATGTAGGAGCAAAGCAGTCGATTTCCGTTTGGGGCGTGCATACAGTCCTAGTTTTTTCCTGGATTGGATCCTTCATTTGCAGTTATTTCTATTGATTCGGTTCAACAGAAGCTGTTAATGGCTCGAATGGATAATAAGTTATCTTTGCGTCGGGCTGATCTTTGATTTGTTGGGCAAAGCGGTATTTCAAGCACGATAATGCCTATCAGATCCCTCGACTCTTCTTTTCCGGATGAACAGACTTCTCTTTTCCACCTCAAGATGTCCCTATAGGCTGCCCTCACAGGAGCTTCTACTTTGGGCAACACGCCATGTCAGCTTCACAAACAAGCAATACCGTCCGGCCAGACTTGTTCAGCTCATACTCAGCCAAACAGTCCGAGTGATAGTCCATTTAGGAACTAGGAGCAACAACTACCCGCACTCACAATATGGCACCATATATTTCAACCAACATTCGATTTCTTGATGCGCAAAAAGAACCATTTACTTCTCACGTGTTTGGTACCTTTGGCAGATGTGGCGCTGATTGGCGCGGATAAAGGTCGGATAAAGTAGTCTTTCATATCGCGGGACGCGGGGTTATTTACTGTACTCGTATGTTGTGAGGGGCAAGTTTTCCGACACTATTAAAAGGTCAACACTTTTGCTCTACAGCTCTTCTTTTCAACCACAAAGCATTTTCACAATAAACCTCAATACAGAGAAAACTCTGGCACAGAATTCACAATGGCGCAAACAACAACAGAAACAGGCAGCGTAACTAGTTACCCCTCCCTCATCACAAGCTCCATCTAACAACCCCACCTCCAGAACCTCTCCTTCATCCTCAACAAACCCTACGAAGTGTCATTCGAAGAACGCCCCAAACCCAAAATTCAATCCCCCCACGATGTCCTGATCGCAGTAAACTACACCGGTATCTGCGGCAGTGATGTGCACTACTGGGTTGAAGGCGGCATCGGGGAGTTTATCCTCGCAAAACCCATGGTCCTTGGCCACGAATCGTCCGGCACAATAATCTCTGTCGGGGAATCCGTCAAGTCCCTCAAAGTAGGCGACCGCGTAGCCATGGAGCCCGGGTTCCCCTGCCGACGCTGCGCGCCGTGTCTGTCTGGCCATTACAACCTCTGCCCGGATATGCACTTCGCTGCCACGCCGCCGATTGACGGCACGTTGGCAGGGTTCTATACTTTACCAGAGGACTTCTGCTACAAGCTCCCGGAAAACATGTCGTTGCAGGAAGGCGCATTGATTGAGCCTCTTGCGGTCGCGGTGCATATCGTAAAGCAGGCCGAAGTCAAGCCCGGGCTGAGCGTGGTGGTCATGGGTGCAGGGCCGGTGGGACTGTTGTGCTGTGCTGTTGCGAAAGCGTACGGAGCGTCGAAGGTCGTCAGTGTTGATATTCAGCCGTCGAGACTTGAGTTTGCCGCTGGGTTTGCTGCCACGCATACTTTTACGCCGGAACGCGTGTCTGCGGAGGAAAATGCTGCACGATTACTAAAGGAGGCTGGGATTGCGGATGGTGCAGATGTGGTGATTGACGCTTCGGGTGCGGAGCCCTCGATTCAAACTTCTATCCACGTCGTGCGGAGAGGGGGCGTGTATGTGCAGGGCGGAATGGGGAAACCTGATATCACGTTCCCGATCATGGCGCTGTGCACAAAGGAGGTGACGGCGAAGGGTAGCTTCAGGTATGGGAGTGGAGACTACAAGCTTGCGGTTGAGCTGGTATCGTCAGGCAAGGTAGACGTAAAGAAGTTGATCACGGGGACGGTCAAGTTTGAGGATGCGGAGCAGGCGTTCAAAGATGTAAAGGCTGGGAAGGGAATTAAATGTCTGATTGCGGGGCCGAATGAAAAGCTGTGAGTGTGTAATTAGCGGGTGCATCTCTGAGGGTTGGCTTGAGCGAGTGTTATATAAACCGGTTTCGAAAGACATGATTATGAAATGAACATCTGCGCACGCTGACATTGTCATTACCAGTATCTCGTGGCCCTGCTTTTGCTTTTAGACTTGGTACAAACTAAAACCCTGGCCCCCGTTCAAATCCCGTCTAGTTGACGACCAACGCTTTCCCACCCTCATTTCTGCTGCACATTCTGCATTCATGTCGCTGAACGACCGTTTCATTCCGTGACAGCAAAGTTACTCTTGACAGCAATCATCCGACGATTTTAATTCTGTAAAATATAATATCTCTGCAGGTAGTGAGTGCATTTGCGAATTCATCAAGCCTACATCTGACATCCGAGGAGTCTCAGGTACATCGCCATTCGGCAGCGAGGCCCTCTAAAATCGGATTCGTATGGCTGCCCCCATTTGTTATAATTACCAGAGAAGGAATGTTTTAGGGTTCCTTTATATACCTTTCTAGTATCTTTGGCTGCTGATTGATGCTGATTAATGCTGATTGAAGTGAATGTCAGACTCGGGATATGTGTATATATGTAAAGATTCTCTACGAGGAGGTTTGAAGTATAAATAACACGCTTCTGTGAAGAAGGGGCTCCTCACGCATAATATCCCTTAAACAGACGAGTTCAATTGTGGAAGTTCTCCTTGCAGTCGCCAGCTAATAAATCAACAGCACAACTCTCTCTTTCCACACTTGCTAACGTCCTTCAACTTTTAGAATGCGTAGCTTTTCTAAGCCGATTCTTTTGGGTAGTGATTCACTTGCTGTCAATAACAGATTCGCTGTCAAAGTCAGGCGTCTTTCGTTGACATACGTTTCAGGCATATATTTACTCACTTGTGGCACTGGAATGCTATTTGGAAAGGGGTTGAGAGCTACGTAGCCGAGTGTCCGTTGCTGAGTTTAGAAAAACCATGGATTCGAAACCCACTCATGTTGGCTGTCTGCTAGACATAGTTTTGGGTTACGTTTCTGAGATTCTTTGTTGATAAATATATACTGTTAGCAAAGTGGTGAATCGTATAAACTTTTGAGTTAACTCTGACTTGTACAGTCTCTTCCATTTTCGGGAGTAGTGGAGAGTAAGTTTTAGGTTTAGGTATATAAAGCAAGAATCCTTCGGGTATCTGGGTTCTTGCAGACGTTTATGACATATCACCGAACCTTGAACCTTCTATGTCCGCTGTCCACGTACAAGGGTGATTCTTACCTAGGTAAGGTAAGGACTAAACACTTTTAGTATTTCGAATCTCAACTTGATCTACCTTCACATTACCTTAGTCTACCTGTAGGATCGAACTCTTGTTTCTGTTTTGCTGTCATTAAAGGGTTTGCTGTCATTTGATGGCATTCGTTCACGGAATATTGTTATCCACTCTGTATGGAGATTAAGTGTTGAAGTTAAAGTGCATAGGGGGTTTCGTTGGTTCCATGTAAGCTAAAGTGGTGCACAGGAATGCAAGGGAACGCCACAACTCCATTTCAAGAGTCTGGCTGGTAATTTCTTCTGTGCTTATTCACATTAGTAAAGAGCGCTTGGGTGCGTATATATACTAAGAAACACACATGTTAAGAAGTGCACATTTAATCGACTGGTATAAGTGTGATGCTTTTGCTTGGACTTATGGTTATGCTTCGATTTTAAGCTGGAAAGCTTCAACTTTCTATTTTACAGATCAGCGAGGCCCCGTAGGTTTCTTTCGCTTTACTCCGTTTAACAAATAAGGTATCTTAAAAGTAGCTATCTTTCACGCGAAAGTTTCAATACAAAGTAGCCCCTTTATGCTTAAGTATTAGCTGTTATAGTAAATTAGGCCCAAATAGTTAAAGATCTTAATAATGCTTCTTACGTATAGACACTTTTTATTCAAGGCTAGCTAGCTTCTTAGGGTTCTTTTTATATATAAAGCAAGTGTGGAAAGGATATAATAGTAAGTTATAGAGTAAGTCTGTAAAGTTTCCTCATACTTTGCTTTATGGTTTAGATGAAAGACTAACTCACCCCTTTGAAAGCTACATAGTACATGATACTAGGAGAATTCACATTTTCACAGCTATGAAGTGAAATCAGCTGAAATGTTATCCATTCATGCCTTGAATGCGCTATTCATGTGTCCGTGTATCCATAACGCAAGCAAAGCCACCTACCTTACCTTACGTCCCTATTTCTTAATCCCTGAATCCGCAATCCCAAAGTAAACAAACCACACTAATCCCTACCCCTAGCCCAAGACCGCCATTCCATTCCATCCCATCCCATTCCATCATCATCCCCCCTTCCCAACCTTAGCTACACCACCTCCACCACCCACCGCAGACCCAGCACAAAACCACCCATCTCCTTACTCCTTAGGCTTCCTCCAAATCATCACCAGCACCCCCCTCCACCACTCGCACCACCACTCACACACCACCCACCCCATAGCCACCCCCAGAATTAAACTCATTACTCGGATCATAAAACCGCTCTCTTAGCGTCCTTTTACGCCATCCAGTCTTCCCCTCCCCCTTCCCCGCACCAGCACTCGAGAGATCATCAACACTTCTTGACCCTGCAGAAATATACGCAGCGCTGCCTATCGGAATAGACGTATACGTCGACGAGGATGACTCTTTTGCTTTTCCTTTTCCTTTTGCAGGACGTACCGGTAGTGGGAATGGGATAGCGAGATTCGGATCTTGGAGAGCGGGGTGGGTATGGGTATGCGAGGAGTGTATCTGTGTCGTGGCCGCAGGATTTTTTGGTTCCGCTGATGATCCGGGTGTGTTGACGTGAGTCTGGTTTTCGGGCATGGGTTTATCGTTGCGGTGACTGTTATTCCGGACGTAGGTGTTTGAGGCCGAAGATACGGAATCAGAAGGCCGGGAGATGTTATTGGCGTTGTCTCTGATGAGGTAGAGGTACGTTCGCTGGGTGTTGTCGCTGCTCATGGTTCGATTTCTGAGGGAGGGAGGGAAGGAGTTGAATAACGGTTTGATGGCGAGTGTTGATAGTCGATAGTTTTTTATTCATAAGACCAGCCTTGATCTCTCTTTTGGTTTGAAGGCTTTGTCTTGATTTGGTTTGGATACCTTTGCGAAAGATTGAATCGAGTTTGTATATACTCCATGTCACGTGATATATATACTGCATCAGTATATTTATTCCTGCCATGCAGTTTGCAAGATAGCTTCTATAGCTGTATTATCTTATTGAATGTGTTTTAGTCTTATCTAAGTGAATTGAAGTGGTTAAGGTAACGAATTCACCTCACAATTCCGATCAGATGGATGTCATGCGTCGCTTAAGCCCCTTACGAGCCGCGTCCCGAGGAGTTGGGAGTCGAGAGTGTATTATGGTAACCAGAAAACAGCCAGAAAACAGCGATTCCTCTGAATATGTCTTGTTATGAATCATAAAAACTATAGCTTAATATAATTATAGCATTTATGTAACTATAGATTCAAAGAATTTGTATCCCTCGATTCAATTAGAGCAGAGTTTCAGTGAATGGCGCTTTTTCCCAACTTCCTATCGGTTTTTGCGATCCTGCGGTGAATACATGCAGGTTATTTTTGAGCTCACAGCTAACCTACCTTGCTAGCAACCTCCAAAACCCCAACAACACACTTTCTTCCCTACTCGCAAACATCGCTACAACTTCAGATCTGGTACCTGCTTTGCAACGATGGCGACTAGGAGGCAGACTGTGGTTCTGAAGATTGGCAGACCACTCAGACCGGCAGAGGAGCTGCGCACTTTTCTCGCCGACTTCGACGAGCACGTAAGTCTAAATACCTACAGCCCCCGAACCTGAACTTACTCTTGCGCAGAGAAAAGCCCCAATCGAAGAAGGCGTGCCCGACCTCCTCCCCGATTCCATAGTCAAGACCCTCTCCAAATGGCAGAACGCCCACCACACCATCCTGAACCCAACTCTCGACAGCGCTACTCACGAAGGAAAGAAGCTTGGCATCCAGCTTTTCAAACAAGCCAAGGGCACCCAGACAGTCGATGTATTGTTCCATCTGGTCAAGTGGCTAGAGCCTCTGCTTACCGACATCGAGCGGAACTTCACCACGCCCTCGGAAGCGGATATGGTGGAGAGTGGTAGTGTGTTTAGCTGGACCCATACCCAACGACTGGATTACAACTTTTTCAAGGCGATGCGGACGGAGTTGGTTCAGAACGTGAAGGTGTTGCAGCAATTTCAAAGGCCCGTTCCGGAAAATTGCAGAGGTGGGGTTGAGCATCTAGGGACAGCGACATCGAGTAATGCTTCAAAGACCGGACAGGATACAGGAGTATCGACTGCTGCAACAACACCAGAGAAAAGAACGCCGCCCGAGACGCGAAAACAGCTAAGCCCACCGGTTGGAGGAGTCGGACTTCCCATCGACCAGCTTGTAGATGAACAGAACAGGAATAATGGGAAAGCGTTGGCTGCGCAGACGGAGGTGTCGATACCGATGAATCAAGCTCCGCCTGACAAAAGACCAATGGTTCGACCGAGCATGCTATTCAACAACACTAATGCAGGATTTGCCACCCAAACGGGAGCTCGCAGACCTGTTGTCGACTTGACAAAGAGGGTCGAAGGGTTTGACGTTGCCGCCCAACGTCCGCAGGCCTTCTCGCCGTTTCCAACCCCTTTCCAACCTGCCTTTGACAAGGCCACAACATATCAGTCACCCTTCCCACCTATACATGGTCACCAGAACCAGCAGGCGATTCCTCCAACCTATGCTAGCCAGAATCAAAGCCACGAGAGATATCGTATTAGTCAGGTCCAGAAACAGCAACCGGGATTCAGTGCAGTCAGAGACACGAGTCATCAGCCACAGTTCAATCTGGGTGGTGACCGTCAATATCAGCAGAAAAAACCCTTCGGATACGCCAACGATGGCAGCAATACACTCGATGAGGGCCGCAGAAGTTTCGAAGCTCATCAACCGGGACTGCTACAAAACGCACCGTCTAGGAGGGAGGACCGAAATACTGAAAGGGGAGGCATGAAAGTTGGAAGTGGTGTGGCTAATGGAGGGGAACCAGTTGTGAGTAATGCTTGTAGTAGCCAGAGTACCGATGAAGAAGAACTCGAAGAGGTTGACATGGTTGATGTAGGTCATCTTGGGGATGGAGAGGAATGGACGGGAAACTCCCCTGAATCTACAATCTGCGTCCTCACATGAATGGACACAGAACTTGGTGGATATATTGGCAAAAGAGGCGAATAAGGACAACTAGTTTGAGATGAGACGTCTGGCTGGCGTGGCTCTTAGTTTGTTACTTATTTTTCGAGTAGAATAAACAAAGTCATGGAAGAAATATTCAAGCGGTCCCCTCAAACTCGCTCCTTCTGAATAATCTCTCATGTGTGCTTGGCCGTCCTCTAAATCATGAATTAAGGTTTGAGAGGGGTTTAGGGTGTGCGACTTTTTAATTGAAGTTTAAGATGGACGCCAATGAAGAAGTCGCGACATCAACATGGGCTCTTCCCTTCCCAACCATCAAGATACTCCATCCAGCATCCCCATTGGACCTTGACTCTTGTAATTCTCTTGTTAACCACAATTCTTAACCAACCATCATTCACCACCAAGATCTTAGCATGGAGTCTCCATGGGGCAATCTCAATGCACCCACAAGCCCCGATCCGCCACCAGAAGGCTCCAATCCACTGAACCCTTTCTCCAACTTCTCGGGAGTCTATGCGGGTGTAAGCGGCGAGATACAGACCTTCATCTGCACAGCCGCAGACGTTGTAAGTTCGGGCTCCATTTCCCAAAAGACCCCATTACTGACCAGCCATCCCGACCAAGACCAAAGAATGGACGGACTGGCACAAAGAAACCTTCGCCACCGCAGCCGATAAGTCCGCAGCCGAACCGCCTTGCCGCTCTGCAACCCTGGATAGAATAACCAGGAAGTGGTTCCAGAGCGTTAAAGACTTGCCAAACAGCAGTTCCGTCGCCTTCGTGACTGGACGACGAATTGCGCAGTTTTCGAAGATCCATACGATTTGCTGCCGGAATGTTTTGTTTGCCTTGCATCATATGGATAGGATGGCGATCGAGGCGCTGATGGTTGCGATGGTGGAGATAGATGAGGAGGGACTTGAGCATTGGACTGCGTACACGAAGTTCTTGAATACCGTGACTAGGGGGGTTCAGTCTGTGATGTAGTGTTAGAAGCGTCTTTGAGTATAGTGGGTGAATTTTGAAGGATGCGCGAAGAAACGGTTGTTTTGGCTGATGATGGATGGCTCAGGGGGCGAAATCACGTGAACTAAAGGAATACTTATACTTTACCTTGCTGCTCGAGGTACAAATACAATCATTCCTTCCTTCAAGTCATTCATCCAATCAACATAAATCATAAATCAAATCATGACCGACTTACCCCCCTTGACCATGAAGCTCCGACGCAACAAATCACTACATCCAAACCAACCCCAAGAGAGAGTAACAATCAGCTCTAGCATGCTTTCCATCCTCGACCGAAAAATCGAAGAGCTTCTAGACTACGTCGAGAGCCATGCCAAAGATGTAAGAATCTCCACCCCAACCAACATTTCCTTTCCTTTCCTTCCCATTACAAAAACTAACCATCTCCAGACCCCCCTACCCTTCCTCACCACCCCCCACCTCTTCCCCTTCCCCTCCCTCCCAACAGCATCAACCTATGGCTCCGCCATCGGCGCCGCCACCTACCGCCGCGCACAGGACCGCCTGCTCGCCCCAGCAAAAGTCCACGCCTTCCTATCGCGCGCCTACGCCCGCGGACAAGTCGAGCAGTGGACGTGCAAGGAGTGTTTGGGGCGCTCGGCGATGGAGGAGAAGGACGTTGCGCTGCTGGTGGAGGTTGTGGATGAGGGGGGCGAGGGGTGTGTGCATTGGAATGGGGTTACGTTGGGGTTTTTGGGAAGGGTGCTGGATGCGCTGGGGGCGAGGATTGAGATGGAGGTGGAGGAGAGGAGGGAGAAAGGCGTGCTGGGATCTGCGTGATGGGGTGCTGGGTTATGGAGGTTAGGTTTCTGTTTGTGGTGTGGGTGGGAAGGGTTCCGGAAGGCGTTATGGAAAGGGGTTTGCGTTGCTATTGCTGTATACGTACCCAAAGCTCTGATACTTGAAGAATCAAGTACTCTACTACTCCACACCCCACCCCAAACTCCAAAGCCTCCATTAATAACCATCTCACGAGATACGTTAAAAAGGTTCCGGAACTTGGAAACATGCCTCACCGTAAAATGTCTACATGCGATTGGTGAATGCGCTGTAGTGCAGAAGATTGACATTCTTCACAGTTTTCCGCTTACCTACCTAGGTACCTATGAATCATATATCACCCATACCTTTAACAGCAAAAAGACAACATACCCAATATCGAAACAGTACCAATACAATAAACGCCCCGAGTCTTCCTCAAAGGCTTTCTTTCCTACTTCCTACTTCCTACTTCCCAACCCCCAAACAAAGCAAGAATACTACGTACGTAACAACAAACTGCGTTTACTCCTAATACCATACCCACTCACGCACCGAAAATGCCCAACGAAGAACTCCCACAAGACATGCTCGACAAGATCATCGACGTCTACAGCGAAGTCCATCCCCCCTTTTCCTTCCCTTCCCTCTCCTTCCCTAGTCTATCCCCAACACCCCTCCCCAGGACACCAGCTCGCCCCCCTTCGAGCTCCCCCTCCTAACCCGCGAAAACCTCGCGCGCCAAACCATAAACTTCCTCCACGGCATCTCACCACCGCCATCACTCTCCCCTCAACCCATTCAATCACCCCGAATCCTTCGCCGCGTCCTCCATCCTGCGGCGGGCCCGCCACCTCAACGTCCCCATCAAGTCCATCGCCGAGCATCCACCACGGTTCAGATGTATCGGGAGCGTGCGCGGAGAGATGTGGGGAATCCGATGAGGGTGGAGAGGGAGGTGAGGCTGGATTGGGAGACGAGGATGGCGTTGTTCTTGGAGAGCGAGAGGGTTACGTTGGCGTTTTTGATGAGTATGGCTTGTTATGTGCGGTTGGCTGCTAGTTTTAGTAATGCGAGGCAGGAGGGGCATTTTTTGAGTTGAGGGGAGGGGGGTATGGGAATACAAGTAGAAACCTGCATTTCGAGTGTTAAGGTGCTGTTGTAATATATCCTCATACCTCCAACTCACCTTCAACTCACAGCAGTATCTCGCCCCTTTCACATTCCGTACCTACCTTAATAACTTCAGCGCTAAAACACAACAACGAGACCCGACAGAACAACTTGGTACGCCTAGGCCTACTACACCATCCATAGAGCAAACAAGCAAGCAAACAAGCTACAACCAACCCATCTCCATTTAAATCCCCCTCCCCCACAAGTCAACAAATCAAAACCCCTCCCTCATGTATACCTGCCGAACGCCCGTCTAAAATCCAAGAAACCAAGAAACCAAGGACTAGATATTGGCCACTAGCCGGTGCGATATTAAGGGAAAATTAAAGGAAAGGGTTGAGTAGACGGCACCGGGTAAAACGCTGGGTCGAGGGGATGGAACCCCTTTCATTCCCGATATTTGACCAAGCACTGCCTTTACTCCGGCTTGGCTTGGTTACTTGATATTTATAAAAGACAAGTAAGGGCTAAAAGCAAGTTGAAATGAAAGAAAGACCGAGATTTAATTTTGATCGGCTCAAGAGAAAGTTGAAATTTTAGATGATGATTGACTGCAAACGGCGGTACATCTCAAGATTGTGCTCATTGGCTAGCAGAGGCCGTTATCCTCCGTCTACTGTATGTACCGCCTCCTGGAACCCGAAATTTCCATCGGATGACATCAAAGACATGAAGAAGAAATCTCCGCGCCGAGGAATTCGAAACGAAACAAAACGCAGAATGCCAACTGAAATCCCGGAATCAAATGCAAATCATCGCTATTACCTCCGCGGTCACCGGAGCTACACTTCAAAGAACCTCAAGAATGCTTATACCATCCCCAGATACCTCGTCTCAATCTTGGTATCTTTCTTGGCCCCCTTTACGGAAATAGCAACCACCTCTCCTGGCACGATATCGACTAGATTATCACCAAACACCACATCATCGTCTTCACACTCGAGCGCGACGCCCTTGACAGGGAACTCGGCGCTGATATCCACGCTCTTGCCATCACTGCTCAAGTCTGCATGAAGCTGCTTGGGCTTCTGCAGATGCACGTACTTCAACGGCTCAGGCCAGTTGATATATCTGGCGATTTGCCGGCCGTCCTCGAACAAATACGCTGCAACGACCGTCCGGCCTTCCTCGGCGACATCCTCCGTCCGCACGGGTACTTTGAAAGTAGTAATCTCCGTGCTGCGATTCTCGGGCAGGAGGAACGATGACTTGACGGTTTTGGAATACTTCTCCTCTCCAGTAATAACATCGAACGCCTTGACGACAACATCGGCCGTCAGATCCTTGAGCGTTAGATTCGAGCCCCAGACCTCAATCTCCGTCGTCTTGGTAACAAATGCACGGGTGTGTTTGTCCTTTGGCACGACATGTTGCTTTCTCGTAACACCAAGGGAAATAGGGGCCATTTCGCGCTTCACGGTGTAATATGCGTGCTTTGGACGCAGGTAGAAGTCGACGATTGCCCAGGACGTGACGGGCCAGCAGTCGTTGATCTGCCAGACGAGAGCGCCGCCGCAATATTCCTTACCAGGGCCCTTCCATTGCCGTTTCCAGAGGCGGTAGGCGCTGGCTAGGCATTCGGCTTGCATGAGTTGGGTACTATAGATGAATTGTTCCAGTGGATCAGGAGCGTAGCGGAAGTTTTCGACGAGGTACAAAGCGATACGACGCTCGTGGCCATCGGCTTTGTTATGGAAGTCTACAGTTGAGGATTGGGCGAATCGGTCAGGGTCGTCTTTGCCGAGTGGGAGGAAGGACTCGATTGTCTTGATGTTGGGGAACGCTTCCATGCCAAACTCAGAGACGAAGCGGCCTACGAGTTTGTCGAAGTTTTGGTACTTTTCTTGCGTACCGTGCCAGACGTTCCATTGGTGGATGTCACCGATTGTTGGATCCCTGGTATCCTTACCACCCCATGGACTGCCAAAGTGGTAATATGTGTCCGGAATTAGCTCTTCACACACGTCTGCGAGAATCTTCTCGTAGATATATCTAGCCGGGAAGTTTGTTTGGAGCCAGCTTTCTGCATCCTTGTTCTCGAACTCATACGTAAGGCCCTCGCCTTCCTGGTATTGGTAATCTTCATTATTTCCAGCCCAGATGACAATAGAAGGATGATGTCGGAGAAGTTTTACATTCTCTTCGGCTTCTCTTTTTATGGAAGTACGGAGTTCCGGGAAGGCTGGATAGTTTCCACATCCAAACATAAAGTCTTGCCATACAAGAATACCAAGCTCGTCGCATGCGTTATAGAATGCCTGCTCTTCAAAGATTCCACCACCCCATACTCGAATCATGAACTGATTACCGTCTGCTACCAACTTTACCCAGTCATAGTACTTTTCAGGGCTAATTCGAGGGATGAAGTTATCAGCAGGAATCCAATCGCTACCTCCACAAAAAACGGGGATATTGTTGATCTGGAAAAAGAAAGTTGTGCCCGGTTGGTCTGTCATCGACCGTTGGACTAATTCTGCTCTCCTCAACCCAAATTTCTTGCTTGTGATATGAAGCTCCGAGCTGTTTTCGAGGAGTGTTGCGGTGACGGTATACAGAGGCTGTTTCCCATAGCGGATTGGGTACCACAATGCTGGATCTTGGAGGGCGAAAGTGTGTTTTGCTTGCCCCTTTGATGCTTTGACAGTTTTCGAAGCAACCGCCTTTCCATCTAGCGAGACATCGAACCTGATATCGGTAGCCTCGCCTTCGATATCTGCTTTGGCAACAAACTCTGCAGAGTTGAGGGATTCGGAGACATTGGTTGTAAAGTGAAGATCTGATATCCGAGACGAGAAGATTTCCAGGTTGATAGGTCTCCACGGGCCACAGGTCATGAGAGTTGGTCCCCAATCCCACCCCTGTAAATGTTAGTGAGACCTGTCACATACTGAAGGGGAAATATACCCAGTGGTACTGTGCCTTCCGCACAGCTAACCTAGAACTATCTCCATTCCAACATCCCCAGTGGTGATCAGGATACTTTTCCATGAGCGCACATCCCTTGAGATACGCACTTTCAAATGTAATCTCCAAATCATTATCCCCCTCCTTCTTCAAGTATGTGGTGACATCCACTCGTTCAGGAATAAACATGTTGTCCGTTTTCAAGATTTCCTTGCCGTTAAGGACAACTGTAGCAAAAGTGTCCAAGCCATCAAAGGCCAATACAGCCTTGACAGTTTTTCGTTCATTCGTTGAAAGAGTCGGGGAAGGGAACGTGGTCTTATAGACCCAAGGAACCTCGCCGATCCATTGGATATCATTCTCGTTCTTTCCTATGAAAGGGTCAGGAATAATATTGTTCGCTATCAGGTCCAGATGCACGTTGGTAGGAAATTGTGCCCCCGAGAGGAACTTCGCGTCTTCTTTGTCTGCTTGCTTGAAAGACCAATTCTTGTTGATGGGGATGCTGGTATGTGTAGACATCTTTTCTATCCGGAGATGCTTGGTTCTTTTGTGATGGATTCGAAACAGAATATCCAGCCTGCAACCTCACGATGTACAGTACTTATACTCATGGGCGAGTCGTCAAGTGACTGCACTGCTGAACCAGCAAGGTATCTCTCAACTCTGATTAACTGTTATGGTATGGACGTGCTTTTGCCATGCAGCTTTCAAGGATCGGAAGCTTCAGCATATACGGAGTATGCAATGTATATGTGGACGGGCGTGGGATGTAACGGAGGCTGTAGAATGGGGGGCTGTTTTTGGATGGGACGCGGGGTTCTTCACCCCGCAATTACTATACTGTAGGCCCGTGCCAAAGCAAGTGCCAGCTAGCAAAGTGAGCTTCAGCCACATGCCACGACTTGCAAGCTTGGTGAGGATTGGTGTTGTCCTCGAGTAAAATGATGAATCGAGTGTCGGGTTGGTTCACCGATAAGGCGCTTGATTTTTGCAGGGGTTTGAGGACAAGCGGGCAGGGGCGATGCGATGGAACCTGGCAGTGAGTGCAGTGACACGACTTTCAATTCTCTACTGCAATGAATCAGAACGACAATTGACAAGGTTCAAATCGAATTCTTAAAGTTTTCACCAGTTTTGAGACTCTCGCAGATGTCGCTGGCCTTTTCAAGCAACTTTTATACAGAATACTGTGCACTGCGTTGCAAGGTATCGCTGTACTGTACCTGCAGCCATTTCTCGATCTGGTGCGATCGAAATGGCCCCTGGAAGAGGGGCAATGTCACTTAGAATTCGCTAGGGGAACACCCCACGGATTCACAACTGGGGCTCACCAGAGGGGTGTGGCTTGCCGTGGGGGATACTGTACTCCTACTATATATAGCTCAGTCACTCTTGGAACACTGACAGGAGCTCTTGCTCACTTCTTGCCCCTTCATCGCTTTCCCCCAGAAATATTATGAGGCTTTCCACGCTCACCTTATCTACATCTCAAACCCCACCGTCCACTATGTTCGAGTTGGACATGACGGCTCCGCCATGTCATGCCGGAAACCTCAGCTTCGGCAATCCAAATCTATCCTTACGAGAAACGCTTGCGCAAGACCGAGCGGGCTCGATATCGGAACAAGTCCCTCCGCATCTTGATACGAGCCGACGTGCACCTTCTGACATGCGACGACATTCTCGTGAAAGCTGTTGTTCGGAAAATGACGACGAGATTGTTCTCGGACCCTGATTGTTCCTCCCGGGTCTCATCCGTACCAACCGTTCAGTGATCGGGGCAAGGCAAGGTCATTACCATTTACCGGGACATTCGGATGCGACTCCATTATCTGTCTTGTTTATCCTCTCGTCTTTCTTTCCCTCTCTTGAATTGCTTTTGTCCCAACGGAGCCTGATAGTATTTTAGTCCTCTGTTAATATACCGAGATAATGCTGTCTAATCAGCTAACCCAACAAGTGGGTGGTTCAACTATGTTTCATTGCCTACCTCCGTACGTTTCCAATTCAGCCATGCATGCCAGCAGCACATGCCGCGCAGGGAACGGGCGGTGTGCCGATCTGTATACATGCACATATGCACGCTCGATGATACTCTAAACCCACGAATCTATGATCTGGTTTTAAAATAAATTGAGAGGCTTTCTCTAGCTTACCAAACCCAGCTTGCTTCCCTTCCTTCCAAGACGCAAAATATTCAGTCCGCTCCTCTATAACTTTTCCAATCTGCAAAGACAGATAAACCGAGCACAAGGACAGACAGAAACTCCTTTTCATCGAATAGCTAGGCTCTTTTCTCTTGGCAAGGCCAAATCATAAGAGATGTTAAATTGAGATATATCATCTGAGCCTTCTCAAACCGCAGCCTGAATAAGAGCATGCTTTAATTTGAAACACATCCATTCACAACTTAACCTACATGTCCCCTCCAATATCTATCCATCTCAACCACTGCCTATGCACCAGGCTAATCTCAAGGCTGACGATTACACGTCCATTCGTTATCACATCACATCACTTCACTTCCCTCTACACTCACTCATGTTTAATTATTTTCGGAGGAAGCTTTTGCGAGCACTTTATCTCATCTCGCCACCGGTACTATAATATCAAACCAAAGACTTCCGAATAAGAAAGACTAAACTGAACCGCATCGCATCCCTCCCCTACAACTCTCTCTCTGCGCAAATCACACTCGTTACCAGTATCCGAAAGAAAGGGAAGTCGGATATTGCGTTGCGTATCTTATCTACGGAGTACTATACCATCAACTCATGATCCATCCCCATGTGATGCAATAATCATCACAGCTTCCCCTTGCTCCGAATCTCGCCATGCCACCATTCTCTCCTTATTCTTCCATCTGATAGAATAGAGTTCATGTGATCTTTCTTTCACTCAATGTCAGATATATAACTCTACTCCGATCCACGTGAGTTACGCAATAAATCTCGTACAACCTGAATCAGACGTGCAAGGTCCAGTCCCCCCTCCGCTCTTTGGCGAGTTTCCATCTTCATCTCCATTCCACAGCCGCACACCTAGCCTATCTGCTATAATAAAGAGCAGTAAATACATATCCTCCCACGCTACGAAAAGCTTATGCTATATGGGGTGAGTTACGTAGTTATTGATTGTTTCGTTAAAAGTTGAAGTTAATAGATATAGCAGTAAGCGCTAGCATTCATTATCACGGTTTTCTGTTTTGGATTAGATGTAAGATCGCATTTGTGTCTACTCTTATTATTTGCATAAAACACGCGCCAAGTTTTTAACCAGGTGTTTTATCGTTGTGTAGACCATCTAACATCCATATCTACTCAATGTACGAGTATACCATTTCCCCCTGAAATTTGTCCGAGTACTCCAGCACTAGTAAGTACCTCATTGTATCTTCACGAATATCTTCCCGACCGCTCTCCCCGTCGCCAACCTTTCAAAAGCCTTCCAGAAAAAAAAGAACCATTAATTAGCAAGCACTCCCATCTCCATTACGTCCAAGTAAGTCCACCTACCTGCAAAACCCCCTCCATCTCAAACATAGAATCAACAGGAACATCCTTAACCCACCCCTTCTCGAACCACCCCACAACCTCTTCCGCCGAAGCGCGATCTGGGCGGCTGAAGATGTTCTTGATAGTCCGTGGCGTTCCGCCCAGCATTGCAGGAAGCCAGCTGTTGAGCTTGAAGATCCCGTACGGGCCGGCTTCGATGTTGATGTATGGGCCGTCGGGTGCGAGGAAGCTGGGAGATCGATGGTATAGGTCGTCGTTGCCGATGCAGTCGAAGATTGCGTCGAAGGGTCTGTTTCCAGGTGCTGCTGTGGACGAGGAAGAGAGGAAATCGTAGAGCGAGTCGTGAGCGGTATAGTCTACGACCTGTAAGATGGATGTCAAATCACGAATGTTGGTTCAGGAAAAGATGTCACACGGGGAGTTAGATAATATAGAAATGGCAAAGCTATACACGTCACATCATGGATACCAACTCACCTCATCAGCACCAGCCTCCTCACCAACGCTTCGTTCCTCCCCGAGCAGACCCCCGTAACACGCACGCCCATCCCGCTTAACACCTGCACGGAAACACACCCCACGCCCCCACTCGCACCATTAACCAGAACCCGATCCCCCTCCTTCAACTTCGCCGCGCGCACCATCACGACGTTCGTCTGGCCCACCACCCCCAGGAGCCCGCCCGCGACGCGCTCTTCCAGCCCAGCAGGCTTCTCTACGACGGCGGCGGCCGGGAGCACTATGTATTGGGCCAGCGCGCCGACGCCGCGCAGGAGTTTCAACATTGGTATGGTACCCGCGACGATCATTCCTAGGCGCACGTTTGGGGGCGATGAGGATGTGGATGTGCGTGCAGGGGGCCCAATTTGCACGACTTCGCCGACGAAGTCCATGCCGCGGATACTATTGCTCCTGCATGAGATCTTCGACAGCATGATTTTGGCATCGCCGGGATTGAGTGCAGCGTAGGAGATCTTGATCGTGATTTCTCCTGTTGTGGGCGGTGGTGGAGTCGGCCAGTTGGTTTTCAGTTTCAGGGCGTCGTTGGGGGGCCTGCTCGAATGGCAATCCACGCTTTCATTGTTTGCGGCACAGTGGTCATCTTGTATGATATGTTGTGCAGAATTCAAAATATGTAAATAGAACAGAGATGGGGCTGGGGATTCGTAACTCGTGAAGTTCAATAAAGAGAAGAGAGCATAGCCCAGCTGGTGCCTCTTATACCCACGACCAAGATTGCCATGCTGGACAGTTTGATATATTTGAATCGTACTAGCGGATAACGACAACATATTGAGAGAGCGATAGGTATCACATTTGTCAACATGTGCAAATACCAGTCAGTGGTATGAATCTGTGTTTTGGTTAGGATTTTAAAGCAGATTGCGGTTAATTGACCCACATGGCCCAATTCGGCAACGGGAACCGCATCCAAGTCAGGAAAGGCAGCGGGATCCGCATCCTGCTTACAAGGCAGTTCTTTCACTCGTAATAATTTGCCCGCAAAGGCGGATCTGGATGTTCAAGATTTATTTTACCATATTGAAAATGCATAGCACATACTAATTGGATGGAAAACGAGAGAAATGATTGCTATATTGACGTGCGGCGGTAGATCAAGTTGTTCAAAGAATTTCAACGCGTCGTCTTGACGAGTATAAGAGCAGTTATAATGTCGGGCATATCTGCAGCAGTGACGCTCCCTCAAAATCCGAAGCAACGATATAGGCGTGCCCGAACCGGTTGCGAACGATGCCGCGCCCAACACCGCAAATGTGAGTCGGTTGTCGCCTAGCAATACCATCCTATCAACAGCCTCATAATCAGACAACAGCTGACGCGCTGAGTGTGTTGTAGGCGACGAAGCCAAACCGAAATGCAGGCGTTGCACTGATGCTGGTGCTGGTGTAGCCCAAGCCTGCAAGTACATTACGCATATATCATTTCTAGATAAAAATAGCCAGACATCCTCAACTGCTGTAGCTTCGAGGCAATCTTTTTCTTCCACGACTCTGGGGTATCCTGTCTTGGAGGTATGTTGATAATACTTCTCGACTGGTTGTCGCTGCTAGAAGGGCTGACGTGATGTCCCGTCTTCAGTTTGTCGTTAATAATGACTCCGCTACTCGAAGCAAAAATTCTGGTTCTTCCTCTACTTTCACGAATACCGACTGCATTGGGCGGTTTCGTGACCAGCGAATCGGTCACGGAATTGTCCTGGAATCTGGACCTGTGGAGAATTCGATAGTCCAAGGCCTGGGAGATGGCAATCGCCCTTTACAGAAAGATGTTCAGAGTCCTGAAAACAATGAGCTGGGAAACACAGAGGACTTAGGTTATCAGGGACCGGAGCCCAATCCAACGCGAGAGCCCAACAGGTGGGACAACAGTTGGCCTCTTGTGGGACGTAGCTCGCTATCAGACGAAGAAGTCGTCCTGCTGAAATACTACGGCCATCATGTCGTCCCTTGGGTAAGTCTCCATCCTCCACAACACCATTCTAAAACTGCCTTTCTGACTCTCCCCCGTCTCGTCGCACAGCTAGACGTCTACGACCCAAGCCAGCCGTTCCGACATCTCGTGACCCGACTGGCCATGGACTCACCTTGCGTGCTAGAAGCAATAGTTCTAAGTAGTGAGACTTTGCGTTTTTCCAAGCCCACAACAAAAGGAAAGATCTCTGTTATCAATCAGAGCTTCGAAAGGGGCTTTTGCAGCCCGGGGTACGGGGTCTATTACCAAACTCCAAGAGTCTACAAGACAAAGAAAGCAGAAAGAAGAGGCAAGCTGTGATTCCAAGAAAGAGTTATATATAAGAAGCGAAGAGAATCCAAGTTTACACACAGAATCACATCTCCACCGCATCTCAACATGCAGATAAGGAGAATCCCAATCACATCTTACTCGGCATTCTCATCCCACCATCGAGCCTCAGCACAACACCATTCAGCATTACATTCTCGATACTCTGCGTCACGAGTTGCGCAAACTCATCGGGTTTACCGGGCCGCACTACTCGAGTCAGTTTTACTGTACCGCTTGCCATCACATCTCTCCACCCATACGCCCAAGACCTCAAATCTCAAAACCTCGAACCAAGAACCAAAAAAATCAAAGAAAGAAAGAAAGAAAGGAAGGAAGGAAAGTCCCGGCCAACTTACAAGGAAACTCCATAACGCGCGTCAAACTCGCGCGCACCTTGTCACTCATCATAGCCGTCATCCGCGACTCAAACAGACTCGGCGCGATCGTCACAACCCTGATACCATACCGGGCCAGATCGCGCGTCAACGGCAGGGTCAGCGACGCGATGGCGCCTTTGGACGCCGCGTATGCGACTTGGCCTGGCTGCCCGTCGAAGGCGGCGGACGAGGAGACCATGATGATGATGCCGCGCTCGTTGTCGGCGTCGGCGGGAGTGGTGGTAGCCATGTGGGGGAGGACTTGGCGGATTAGGTCGATGGTGCCGCGCACGTTGACGTCCATTACGAAGGTGAAGTCG
The DNA here is from genome assembly GCA_007821475.1 of Lachnellula arida. NCBI lineage: Eukaryota > Fungi > Ascomycota > Leotiomycetes > Helotiales > Lachnaceae > Lachnellula > Lachnellula arida. The sequence goes on along the minus strand of QGMF01000315.1, from coordinate 6,522 downwards.
GAGAGGGAGAAGGGGGTTAAGGTGCGGTCGAGGATCTGGGGGGTGCGTTAGGGGGGTTTTGTTGGAGGGGGGGACTGGGGATAGTTGAGTTGGGATGGATTGGAAAAGTGATGGTGAGAATGTGAGAGCGGCTTCAACACTTCGACTTGAATAAAAGCACCAAAAACTCGTGTTTGAGCACCTTACTTCTGATGAACGGGAAAAGTTTGATGCTCGTCTTTTGTTCTGAATAAGCTACTCAAGTTGAGGGCCTCAACTCGAGGCACCTCAATCCAGCTTAACCACGTGCATCACTCACTCGAGTTCAATCCTAACAAATCCACAACATACGCCTAACCATCTCCAGACATTCTCCTCACCACGGTTCTAAAGCCCCTCGTAATGAAAAATCCACATACCTTGGCTGGAGTGGAAACCCCCGCGGCAGCAATAACTCCACCAACCTCCATCCCCGTCTCCTTGACCCAGGCCAAAGCCCCCTTGACAGCAGCAGCGATACTGTCAGTCTCAAGGACATTCGCTTCAAAGAACCTCGTCTTTCCTCCTCCGATTTCCTTGACTACTTCGTCGGCAAGCTCTTCGTTCATGTCGAGGATTGCGGCGTGGCCTCCTCGGCGACATATATCTTCTACACATGCTCGGCCGAGACCAGATGCACTGAGTGTATATACTGTTAATTAACTATGAATTCTGAGTTTGCTGGATGAGATTACTTGCCCGCCGGATACGATGAATGTTCTTCCTTCAATCTTCATTTTGTATTGATTTATCAAAGAATAACAAAGTAGGGAAGTTGGGCAGACTCGTAGAATCATAGACCATGTCACAAGGGATCGAGGCCTCGTCCAACCCCCCTGTTCGCCCCTTCCCACATTTAGGCAAGAGCCGGAGCTTCGAGCTCTCAAACGCCGATGTGATAAGACAACGCAACAACGACGACTCGTCGATAAACAGGGAATCAAATCCACATAAAGAAATCTTGCTCCCCTTTTCGACGACTACCACTCCGCCGGCTGCCTGTTTAAATAAAAGAAGGAAGATAGGAAGAAAGGAAGGAAGAGAATACTACAAGCAAAGACAGGATGGTGCGCCCCAGGCGCTCGAGCGGCGCCAGTGAGGAGAGCGCGGGGACAGCTAGAGATCAGGTTTGTTGCTCTGTCCAGCGCATGAAAATTGAAATGATGCTAATTATAGGAATAGGAACTAGGGAGTATGTACGACTATCTTGCCAAGATCATATTGCTGGGACCCAGTGGGAGCGGAAAGTACGTTATCAACCAACTCTCCTGTCCTCGAAGCTATCCTGGATAAGCAGCTCATGGAACACAGATCCTGTCTCCTCCATCGCTTTGTCAAGAACGAATGGCGCGTCGTAAGCTCGCAGACCATCGGCGTCGAGTTCGCGAGTAAGATTATCAAAGTTGGGACGGGAAACAGGAGGAAAAGGATAAAACTCCAAGTTCGTCTGCCCCACTATTCCAACTTCCACATGGAAATATACTGATATCATCATGGAATAGCTATGGGATACAGCGGGCACAGAACGTTTCCGCTCCGTCTCCCGCTCCTACTACCGCGGTGCCGCCGGCGCAATCCTAGCATACGACCTCACATCCCACAGCACCTTCACCTCCCTCCCCTCCTTCATGAACGATGCGCGCGCCCTCGCAAGTCCAAACCTAACCTGCATCCTCGTCGGCAACAAACTCGACCTTGCTGAAAACGCAAACCTGATAGACATTTCCGCTACCACACCTTCAAGCATTAGCAGCAGGGGGTCCAGTTTCCCCCTTTCTGTTGGCGCCGGATCAGTAAACTCGAGTACGGGCATGGGATTAGGGACACGGCTGCGCGCTACTTCGGCGCCGGACGGGAGGGAGGTTAGTGCGGAAGAGGCGTCGAAATGGGCGAGTTCGAATAATGTGCCTGTTTCTGTGGAGGTTTCCGCGTTGAGTGGAGATAATGTGGACGAGGTGTTTGGACGGCTAGCAAGGATGATTCTGACCAAGATTGAGCTGGGCGAGATTGATCCTGATGATCCGATGAGCGGCATTCAGTATGGGGATGGGGGGTGGGGAGGCGAGGATGGAGCGAGTGTCAAGAGCGGGATGACGGTTGATGAGCGGGGTCCTAGGAGGAGGAAGGGGAAGAAGGGGTGGGGGTTTGGCGGAGGAGGCGTGAGGGAGTGGGAAGAAGTGTTTACATTGAGCGGTGGTGGGTCAAGGAGGAGGAGAGGCGGATGTTGCTGATGGATGGGGGACGATAACGATGTATTATTTGATGGGTTTCGACGCGGCGTTCAGCGAGCGTGTATATATTTGGGACCGACTAGACGGCATTTAGACCGGGCTAGAGCTGGACTACCTAGAGCGGGACGCGAGCCTGGTACATACTGTAGATAGATTACTTTACACTAATAGCCCCACTACTGCGAGTGAAACACGATATTGGTTTCTCTTTAGTTGTCTCGGTTCTTTTAGCGAGCCAGATCCCCTCCCTGCTTATACATCTATTCAAGCGAACCCCTTTTCTCTCTTGCCTTGGTACAGAGGCTCACATTCCTTACTGTAGCTTCACGCATTTCTAGAAGCAGATATATATCTATATATATAGCGAGAATTAAATCCATTACCTTTAAATCCAAACATGATAATGACCTCACGCACCATCGCCGTCTTCGTGGTTTCATTTCTTACCCCATGCTCAAAGTTCGGTAGCATCGGCCTTGGAGCTTTCTGCCTGTCCTCAGCTCCCTTCTTCGAACTCCCTCCCCTGCCATCTTCCATTCCTTCTCCTTCTCCTTCTCCACTTCGTGCTCTTACTCTTACTCTACGGCAGCAGCTTTCGTCTTCGCTCCCTTTGCTCCCGATCAGAGTACCGGTATAAATACTGCTTTTAGCTATAGCAGCATAACAGTTCTCGCATACTCCGTACCTACCTTTCAAATCAAACCCCAAAATATTTCACTTCGACTCTACAGTAGGAACCCGCCATTCTATATATATAGTATTCCTCCCTTCCCGTTTCTTTGCTCTGTTCTGATCTGATCTGATTCCCTCGAGGTTTAATTTCTTCCGCGGTGTTTTCAGGGCCAAGAAAGACTAAGATCGACTGAGTGCCGCGCTGCCGCGCTGCCGCGTCTCCTGTAATTCCAGTTCGTCTGTTTTGATGGTATGCATAGTGAGGTGACGAGGTCCGCAGCTGAGGGTCAGTGAGTGATGTGATGTGATGTGGAGTTTGAAAATCACATTAGTTCTATCTATTTTCTCTAGGTCGTTATTCGGATTCGCAGACCGTGCATACTGCAGCATATTTTTTCCGGTAACGTGGTGGCTGGATAGGAGAACCATGCTTGGGATCCACGAAGTCTTCTTGGCGTGTATTGATCGGTTTGCAGAATAGTGTACTGTAAGGCTAGTGGCGCGCTTCGCTACAGACGAGAGCGCGGTGGGCTTTGTGATAAGGGTAATTTACTTGAGGATGCTCGGTCGTGGGAGTGACCAGGTCCAGATTCTGCGGCGGAGTTCGGGGGGTAGGGTAGGTTGGGGAAGAAAGAAGGGTCGGAGGGACGTTTTTTGGGTTTGTGGGTTTAATGGGATGGGGAGGGATAATTACTTGATGCTTAGCTTAGGTATAGAAGTTTTAAGACGGCTTGACGAGTCATGAAAGGAAAGGGTATATAGAGTGGAGGACAACCCTTATTAAATAAAGAGGTTTGTTTTGGAGTTCAGCAGGGTTGTGGCTGTGTTGATGGTTGCTGTTGTCTCGCCATGCATAGTTTGTACCAAGCGAATAGGGAGCCTGGCCTGAGTTTCCACGATAGCGGAGCTGGATTAACCTCATATTTTATTTGCTAACGTGAAAATATATAAGTTTAACTCTATCAAGTAAGAAACTGGAAAACCGACTCTGAAAAGGCAGGCTTTTGGGACTACTCACCTGCTCCGCTAGCTCTTACTAGTAACCAAAGCTATTAAATCTACCTGGGCAATTTAGATTTCTTCTTGTATATTAATTTTGTTTATACTATAGTAGTACATAGGACGCCTGGCTTAGCAAGAAACCATACTAGTTTGGTAGCGAGGTGGATATAGAAAAGGGGGATGTTTCGTGGAATCTCTCGTGATATATTCATTGTCTCAGTTCTACTAGGTACAGTATCTGGCAACTACCAAATCAACCTATAAGCAATAATATCATAGGATAGATTAATTTCAAGCTTTATTATAAGATATTAATTTCTGTTATAGATGCCTAATAATTCCGCCTTGAGCATCAAACCTGATTGCCTGCTTTTATAGTCGATAGGAACGAACATCACGAAAGATATCTTTCCTTATGCTGCATTTTGGTGAGATTTATAGTAGACGCCTAACAGGCCAATTGTCCAATATCTAGATCCTCTATCAAATTGAACGGATGTCCCTCGATGCGCCGACCCCCACCGTCTGGAAAAGGAGACTCGCTTCGCGCACCAATCAAGCGGGTCAACGAGGATATATCCACTTTTTCACCGTATTGCCTAAAATGGAATAGATGCCGCAAACCACTTTATTTGTATTCCCAAGGTAATGATACGCCGGCATTCCTCCAACCTCTTTGATCCAGACGCAATTCATGGAGCAATGATAGACCGGATGGGACTCTATTGTGTATTCAAACCATGTTTCATTCCGTAGCGCCAAGTCCTCGGAAGGTGAGTTCGTCCGAGAATCGGGTTTATTCATCCGCTGAATTGGCTTTGCTTTTTGTCGCGGGATATGCTGTAGAGAATTACTACTTCTGTACTGTGTCCGCTGGGGTGTTGTAGAGAAGATGGTTTTAAACCACTTCGGGGCTGTAGAGTAGCAGGCCTTGGAGCGACTTCTCTCCACGGTCTCTTTACTTAACTACTCTTCCCAACACTTCGAATGCTGTTTCTCCATCTTTAGTAACTTTCCTTCCCAACACCTCAAATATTAGATAATCCCGTTATTTAGAACGTCTTCCAAATCCATTCCTTCAAGCATCATCCAACCATATGGCCGACCAGAAAATGCCGTCCCCAAAGCGCACCGTTCTCATCACCGGCTGTTCAGACGGAAGTCTAGGCTCCTACCTCGCCATCGCCTTCCACAAATCCGGCCTGCACGTCTACGCCACATCTCGCAACCCATCCAAGATGGCAGGCCTGATAGCACTTGGCATCGAAACCCTTACCCTGGACGTGCTCTCCTCCTCCTCAATCGCCGCCGCCGCCTCCCACATCCCGGCCCTCGATATCCTGGTCAACAATGCCGGCGCCGTCCTCAACATGCCCTTCTCCGACCTCTCGATCCCCGAGGCCAAGAAGCTGTTTAATCTCAACGTGTGGTCGTACCTGGCTGTCACCCAGGCCTTCCTGCCGCTACTGCTGCACTCCAGGGGCATCATTGCGAACCAGACGTCCGGGGCTTCGGTCGTTACGCTGCCTTTCCAGTCTACGTACAACGCTTCGAAAGCCGCCATGGCGATGTTTTCTGATTCGCAGCGCTTGGAGTTGGAGCCGTTCGGCATTAGGGTTGTGGATCTGAAGACTGGGTCCGTTCGCAGCAATATCCAGGAATCAATGGTCGGGAAGACTACGCTGCCCAAGGGATCCATCTATGAGCCGGCGAGAGAGGCGGTCGAGAAGACGTTGGGTGGTGAGGAGTTCTTTAAGGATGCTGGGGAGCCGACTAAGTGGGCGGAAGGCGTTGTGGGGAGCTTGCTGAAGAAGAGTCCGCCGCCGCTTATTTGGTTACCGGGTAGTATCAACATGTTTTTGATACGGATTGGTTTGCTTTTGCCGTTTGGGACGTTTGATGGGACGATTAAGAAGGTGACTGGGCTTGATATCGTTGCGCAGAGGGTGGGTAAATGAACTTACTAAAGGGGACATGTTAACATATCTTAATTGGGTGGGAGGGGGCGTGGGTGTATGTAAAAAGAGCATTGATTTCTGTTTTGTGAACTTGGCTAGACACAGCAGCAGCGAGGGTCTCCTACTAGACAGCAACTTGAGGTAAGCGCACCAAGAACAGGCGAGCGGGCTTTTCAGTCTCTTGATATCTAATACCTCAAAATTCCGAATCTTCAAACTACTATCAAGTTTCAAATATTCTCAGGTTCATACGAGAAGATTCTAGTGCCAGTCTTGATTTCTCTTTGAATCTAAGCCGCAGTCACCTTTTAGCGCGTGTCACCTTTTGTCACCTTCTGTCACCCTTTAGGACGTACCTCTGTCACCATTTAGCAAAAATTACAGATACTCGTATGAGCGGAATAAAACCGCCAGACTTATAAAGCATTCGTTACCAAGCATTGCGATTTATCAGCTAGAAACCCAGCAGAAACTCCCACCCTATACCCGCAGTCTTGTCATCTATAAAACGCCCTATGCATCTAATTAACAGACCAAGATTCAGATACCTATCCGCACTAACAACACCATCCCTCACCAACCCACACCATGGCACAAACCACCATCCTAATAACCGGCGCAAACAGAGGCCTAGGCAAAGG
>QGMF01000314.1:0-39764 GCA_007821475.1 Lachnellula arida | reverse complement strand
CCCGCCACAGGGCCTTCTAGCTGACGCACATCGACATCTACACCCGTATCGCAACTAGCTCCAACCTAGTTAACCCTCCTCGAAAGCCGATTGACGCTCAATTCTCTCAATCAAGTCTCGGGGGTCTTCCGCAACACTTTTACCGCAAATCTATACTACCGCCACAGGGCCTTCCAGTTGAGGCTTGTCAGCATCTGTGCTCTTGTCGCAACGAGCTCCACCTCAAACAAGCCTCTAACGCCTCCTTCTGCCACGAATATACCTACACATAATATCACGCAAAAGCAACGACAGCGACGTCACTTGAAGAGTTCTTACGCTGTCAAGAGCCCGCTACCTCAACTTGAAGTTCAGGAGTGTCAATCGAGACGTATTAGTCAGTCTTGAAGTACAGAGGCAATGCCAATACATCCCTCCTTTGCTATTATGTCTAACGTACAATAGATCTGGCTCAGCAAATACCACAAATCGACGACCTCCTTCTCGAATACCAGCAACTACTACGAATACAAACTCCACCACCTTCTTTTTCCATGCTAAAGTGAAAGATTACCTACAAGAATACCCCCCAAGACAAACAAAGACCTCTACTCCTCCTTCAACTCGGTCTGTCAGCATAATGGCGTTCGAAGATCGGGATCCTCGAAGGGTATACTCATACAACGGCCAGCAGAGGGCCATGCCCGCTGACCAAGTACAAACCCTGCCCTATGCCTCAATCATAGACGATCAACAACGGCAACCATCTTCATTTGATGGTTTTGATAGCTCCTACTCAAATAACTACTATCAACCATCAAGAATTCCTCCGACTCAATCTCATGGTCAAGCCATCTATGATGATTACACCCCTTCACATACACCATCCTTATGGCAAAATCTGGACCAGAACATTCGTCAAGGACCAAGTATGGTGTCAGATACTTCCAGCTACGGGTACGAGGATATGGAAGACAGACGTTGGGGTCGCCGGCCTGCTCCCGGTATGTGCGATCTTGATGGTCCCAAGCCTCCGTGGTTTACTCATGATTATCTAGCGTATAGACTTTGGCAGCCAGTCCAACGACCACGCTACTCTTCGGGCTTCCAAGAGTCATACGAACATCAACCCCGGGGTATGATGCAAGGGGTTTTTGAGAGACCTAGATTTGTTAATTCGGGCATGCCTCAGCCTACAACCTACCAACATTTCCAAGATACCCGCCTGGAACAGGGTGATTACGGTGTCAACAGAGATAGTAGGCTACGTGATGAGCTGCCCAGAGGCCCAGAATTTAACAATGAACGTTATAGCGGTCAAAGTGTACAAAAAACTTATACTAGACCACCCCGACGTCAAGTTATGGATTCGACGCATTTGCATAGCCAATCACGCCTGAGCGCTGAAAGGTTTGGTGGGCTTCTCTCCCCGCCAGCCCACTACGGTAATGGCCAACGTGGACCTCCACTAACCCATCAAACTCCATCACGTCACTCGGGTAGACGGACCCTTCATGATGGGGGTAATGGTTTTAGCCTGGCCCAAGAGAAGCCTGGGGACGATCGACAAGATCCGCGGTATCAATCTGCGGGGGATCCCTTAAACGCTATGACTTTTCGTCAAAACGGAGGCTCATCAAACAATCTTAGACTCTCGACTCCGGCAGTACAATCCTCCATAGCCTCTAACTTGAATTTGGATAGCTGGGGGCTAACGGAAGATCCTTTGATGGAAACAAGTAATGTTCCTAAGAAGAGAGCTGGATTTGAGGCCCCCGAATATCAGATTGCTAGGGTTGGCGAAGCTTCTATAGATGACCATGCATTGGAGGAGGAAGAGTCAAACTCTACAATCACTACGCTGGCTGATGATTCAAGTCAGGGAGTTGATGGCTTTAATATGTCAGGTAGAGGAGAAGACTTTGAGACTATGACCCAAGAGGTTGCCTCGGACACAAAGCCAGAAGACAATAACAAAAAGCCTCGAGGTACTGGCTCTCGCGGTGGCAAAGGTTCTCGTGGAGGCCTAGGGTCTCGTGGAGGCATAGGGTCTCGCGGTGGCAAAGGTTCTCGTGGAGGCATCGGGTCTCGTGGTGGCAAAGGCGCTGGTGGTCGGCCCAAGAAGATACGAGTCGCGGAGGTTGTGCCCTTTCCACCATTTTTCAACTATTGCTAACGTTAGAACTTCACAGAGCAACGTAAACTTCGCAAAGTCTCCAGCCAAAGTTACTAAGCCCAGGGAGAAGACTGTCAAGGAGAAAGCTCCCAAGGAGAAGGCGACTAAGCCCCGCAAGCGTGCAAAAAAGGAAGATGCGCTCGAGAAGGCTCTTCTTGCTAATGCGGAAGCATCGCCTGTGGCGGTACCTCATCTCTTTACAACTGCAAGTCGGCAAATTATTGCTGAGGAGATGCAGGATGAGACTCGGGCTCTGTCTCCTGTGAGTTTATGCCTTGATTCCCACCTTTCCATGCTGACTTTGTGAAGGTGTCTGAAACTGGAACGGAGAAAATGATAAGGAGTTTGGGTGAGGCGTTGGCTGCTGAAAATGCTGCTGAAAAGGCTGCGACTTCTCAGGGCTTGGATAATGCTTAAATCTTCGACGATAGTGTGACGAGCTCACACTTGCATTGCTTCACGTACTTGGCCAACCTACCTACTCTTTTGTAACAACACTCATCCCAGACGGCGAGACCACACAACTCTTTTCTTTTTCTGCCAGCACAATATTCCATTTGAAGATAGACTTGCATTACTTCACACGTTACACACATCTCGGCACACCTCTTGCTCCACGCACACAAACACGTTAGGCGGGCACGGGAGGCGCAGATGTTCGACATGCCACTGTGGGTAAGTCATCCATTATTCATTCAATCCCGGTTCGAGGCCCCCGAGCTTTGAATTCTCACTAACTTTAAGAAGCACTCTCGAGGACAATATCATTACACAGATCGTTGATTTTAGGCTTACGAGGACATCCATAGTACCATACTATCATATGGGATATATCTCGCGGGGGGAAAGGAACAAATATATGCGTTGATTTACCGAAAAGACCTTTTCAACAAAGGCTTCATGTATACTTAAATAGCGTTGAGTTTTACTGCACTTTAGAATAATCCTAATGAAAAAAAAAAATCGTTGCCTTTACGAGTTGCTGCATAAATGGTTCGTTGTATAATGTCCCTCCAACCCCTTTTCCAGAAAAGAAAAGAGAAAAAGTGATAGAAAGCTGAAGTAGCTCTCTAGCTTAAACTCCCCTAAATGGAATGGATGAGCACTTTGAAATCAGTTCATGCATTCATCTTAATACAATTTAACATCATGGTATATAATCCCTTCCCCCCTATTTACGCCAGACCCGCAAGAAGAGCACAAAAAGCAAACTCTCAAATCTTACAACATCTCCGCACGCAGATCCCATCACCCTAATGTTCACCCCCACGAGCCTTCCTTACCCTCGCCATAACCTGCTGCCGAAACCACATCCCACACTTCTTCGTCATCGCATCCAGCGTCTCCGTAAACCACATCAACAGCCTGCTAAAGAAAAACAGCGCCAGCACCGAGATGCTCATGATGACCGCAAACGCATACCAGTACTGCTTGGCCGTGTACACGCCTTGCAGGTCGTCGATTTGGACGGAGAAATAGGATGTCATGAGGCTGACGGGCAGAAAGACGACGGACAGTTTGGCTAGCAGGGTGGCGGCGCGGGAGAGGCGAGCTGTGGCTTTGGAGTCTTTTTGTGCGTTGATGTTGAAGTACTAGGTAGGGTGTGCGTGTTAGTGAAAGTTGAAACTTGAAGGGAGGGGAGGGGAGGGGATATTTACTGTATTCCTCAGGGCGTCTTTTTCGTCCAAGAACTCTTTCGTCTGGCTGAGAATCAGGAGCTGTAATCTGTCGCCCAGTCGCTCAAACCGAGCTCGCGCCGATCTCGCTACTACTACAGGGCTTTCTCTTTCGACTGATAGGTTCGGTCCGATGGCGCTTAGGCTCATGCTCATGCTGCGAGGAGTTGCAAAGCCGTTGCCATTAGTTGTTGCTGTTCGGGGTGGCTCCAGGATTCGTTGCACGAGGTTCTTGTAGCCTTCGTAGACGTGCTGCATTTCTCGGATTTGACTGCCGAGGACGTGAAGTCGGGGGATAATTTCAATGTCTGGCATGTCATAGGACTTCTTGTTCTGTAGATGTCAGTACAATTTAGGTGTGCAAGAGAATAAGCGTGTCTTACTGTACTGTCAAAGATTTCTTTTTGCTATGAATAGTCAGCAGAATTCAGCATGAAGGGTTGGTGAGCGTACCAAGCTTTTCAGCTTTATGCCAAAACCTTCTACAGTAGAGTAGACAGCGCGCCAGTCGTCAAAGAGATAGTAGAATAGATTACTTGAGCCCTCCGATCCAGGATCTTCAATATCCAGGCCTTCCAAAGCTTGCCGAACCGACTGCATGGAGAGGGGGTCTGTAGAGTCATTTTTGACTTTCGAAAGCTGCTTCAAGACGCTAAGCAGATTTAAACGCGTTGACTTTAGGTCCTCCTCGTTTAGTCTCCCGGGGTTTTCTTGAAGAGAAATGACAGTATCTGGAAAGGTCAGTAGGTGCTTTGGACCGTACCATATATGTGATCCTTACTATCATTGCATAGTATCAACCAGGAGTATAACCGACGCTGCTTCCCCTCCAGCACTACCGTCTCATCTGTAGGTTTTTCGGGCGGATCGTGCTTCTCTTTGTGCATCCAATTGGCACCAATACATATGACTAGACACAAATCAGCCTATGCCAACTACTACAAATGTATCCAAACTTACAGCGTCTTCCATAGTCAATAGCATGGTAATTTACCATCTGATCCGCAATCGTGTAATGATCAAAAGAACTGCTCTGACTACTTGTGCTGGCCCTGGATTCATCAAGACTCTTCACTCCAACTTCGGGGTCGTCTTTGGGGAACAGGGGCCAAAATGCATGTTTATCATGTTGCGCAGCCTCCGCCTTTTGTTTTGGTTCCGTGAGGATTATGGCAAGGAGCCTTCGAGAGAATTGGTATTTTTCGCCCAGAAGCATCACTTGTTTCTCTTGTAGATTCGGTGCCCAGATGTTGCTAGCAAAGCGTGTGGTCAGCAGTGAACGTAGCAAGCAAGGCGGAAAGAGCTTCTTACATCCATCGTACAGGCCGACGGTCTGACGGCTGAGGATTGTGCAATAGACTCTTGAAACGCTCTTCATCCAAATCGAAAGCTATTTGAGCCTCGTCCAGCCCGAATTCGACGACAAAGTTCTTGGTCGACGCGTTGAGGGCTTGCTCCTCACTCTTCTCGTAGACGGCGACATTGTCGTAGTCTTCGAAGGCGCCTTTCTCAGATTCGGCCATGGTGAATGATGTTGCGAGGGAGTGAAGAAAGGGAACACATGGTGAATATGTACCTTTTGACCCAGGCTTGTACCACTGTAAGCGCCTCCAACTGCATGTACAGGACCTGCTGCATGTGTGTGTGGTGATATACGCGCAGCCTTGTGGTCGCTGCAACCCAACTGTGAGACAAGTGGGGCTGGCACAGCTGACAGCCTGACACAGCCCGAAATAGCCCTGGTGGCCTTCCAGTTCTGTTCAACCTTCAACGTGACGCCGATCAAGTGGTACATAGCAGACCCGGTATTTACTTAGACTGTTCAAGTACCTTCAGAAACATAGCCAGTGCTTGCTTGTGCAACAGTAATAGTTCCTTGCGCAACTCAGCCACTCCACTCTTCAGTCAACCCCTCGAAATACTACTTCTTGCGCGTGTTACTTACTCCTCTTTCTTTCACCTTCTATTTCTACAACATGCCGTTCGAGATAGTTCAGATCCCCCGGGACGATGAAAGTATTCATACTTTCGTGGAACGCTATAAAGAGTTCCGACTCCTCTCCCTGAAGGTTGCACCCGAAGCCTTTGGCTCGACCCTCGAGAGAGAGCTCGCCTTCACCGATAAAACTTGGTACGACCGTCTGGCAAACCCTAAAGCAGTCACGTTTCTAGCTCTTCAAGAAGGTCGCGTTATTGGGTCACTGACAACAGTTGGCCCCCTCCCATTTGGCCCAGATGAGTACGTGCTTCTTCCTGTGATCACCTCGAGATGTAGTTTGACATCTTTGTACTTCGATGTACTTGTACCCCACAGCTTTTTATCTCCTGTTTGAAAGGGCGTTATCAGTCTGACAGTCTAGCAGATCGTCTGCTTCTAGTAATCCGTGGAATTCGCTAGACGGTGAAATTCCCGAGGATCTAAAGGAGTCACATTGGCGTGTCAATGGAATGTTCACACTCCCTGAAGTTCGAAGACAAGGTGTTGCCAAAGCACTGATAGAGAAAGTTGTCAAGTTTGGGTCTGAAGAAGCTTCAAGGACTGGAAGGACGTTTGCCGGAACTATAGTCGTGGATGCAGACAACCCTGCTGCCAAAACCCTCTACGAGAGAGCTGGATATGTTGTTATTAAGGAGGAAGTCCATTCCCCTGGAAGTTCTAGGACGGTTCTCTTGATGAAGTATTCGCCGTCCCCAGCTGCTAACACTCTCAATTGAAGATTTTCGGTGGAATCGAGTGGTGCTTTTTGGCAGGCTTGCCGAAATTTGATTTGGAATCGAAATCCGCATTCCGGATCCTGATTCCTAGGTTATAAACCTCAAGTGAGAAGGTTGTTTTTGATACACCTGCGTTCTGATTTCTGTTTATCTTCGATTACCCTCGAGGTCAGTGTTTCAACGTGCATAGAACATTCCCACAGACTTCAACAAGAGTGTCAATTATTACTTTATATTGTTCAACCACAGGCTTCCACTTGTAGTTCAAGGAGATCGCTTGCTCCGAGCCTTACTATAGTCAATATGAATTTTCCAACAGTAGAAATCCTGTTCCGACTGGGCGCAGTCCCCAGGTTGTGGCTGTGCGCCGCCACACCTTCTGCCTGCAAATCGAATTCAAGCATTTTTGTGCGATCGACCCCGCGCTTCCCCAATGCATCGAAAACAGGGCAGTAAGAGCTGTCTAAGTATCCTGACGTATCCGCAACTGCAAGTTTCTCGATTTTTATAGGAAGATGGAAATACCCATTTGCCACAATATGTGTCTCGGAAGAATATTAGTAGGCAGCTGTGCCTTATAGATATTGAGCCCTTCACCAGCCACATCTCAACAACCAAAATCATGATGAGACGACGATAACTTCAGAGTGAGGGCATGTTTTCGCTCAATTCAATACAATAATCACTTCCAATCATCTTTCATCCCATCAGAATCCAGAAAGCAGCTCATAGCAAGCAACAAAATGCTATCCTGGAACTTCCACTCCACCATCCTAGCTCTCTGCATACTCCCCCACGCTTCCTCGCAATTCATCTCCTCCCTCCCCCAATGCGTCCAAACCTGCATAACCCAATCAGACGACGAGACCTGCTCAGTCTCAGACATCAAATGCCTCTGCCGGGCCTCGGCAGGAAACTTCCTCCCCGACCTCATCACATGCATGCACGGCAACTGCGACGACAGCTTGGACAACGACGCGCTGCTCATGCCACTGCAGCTAGCTTGCCAGATTGCCGGGACGCCGATTCCGGATTCTGCGATGCGGAATGCGGAGGATCGGGCGAGTAGTCTCGCAAGTCAGGTCACGACGACGGTTACGATGGCCGGTGAAACGGGTGGGAGTGCAGCGGTTACTACTACTTCGGAACCATCGGGTTATATGGAGTATTCTGTATCGACGGCTACGGTTGCTACAACGCAGGGAGGGTCGACGCTGACACTTGTGTTCCCGGTTACGAGTGAAAGAACAAGTACGCTTTCTGGCTCGCGTTCGCCGTCAACGAGAACGATATCCTCATCCTCAACATTCTCTGCGTCAACTTTTACATCGACCCCTGCTTCGTCAACCGACTCAAGCGCAGGAGCAGTAAGCAGTAGCAGTAGCAGTAGCAGTAGCGATTTGAGCACCGAGACAGTATCTACGAGTGTAGTGCCTATTTCGACGAGCTCTAGGAAGGGGGCCAGTAAGACATCTTCCGCGCAATCGGAAGACTCGACGAATAGCTCTCCTTTCAAAGACTCGAATAGTGGTTCGGCGCAGAGGAGCGTAGATGATAATTGGCTAGGGCTGGCTGTTGTGGTTGTTGCGGTGTGTCTGTGGTTTTAGTGTTATATAATGTATGGTTTTACGTCAAATGACTAATACCGGACCCAACAAGTTGTAAATGACAGATACCGGACCTAAAATGTTATTAATGACTAAGACCGGACTCTCACCAAAAAAAGCATATACGAGTAATATAAAGTATATCCTCAGTACACTTCTGCATTGCACGCGTCTACATTACTATATCGCTACATTGCTATATTTATTGCTGTATCATTGCATTTATCACTATATTATCGCATTTATCACTGCATTATCGGACTTATCATTGCATCGTCGCATTTATTATTGCATCGTCGCATTTATCACTGCATTATATTTATTACTATATCGCATTTATCGCTGCATTGCTGCACTGCATCATATGAAGCCTTTGATAGTAGTGGGGCTATGGCTAAAACAAGTCTAGCCTGCGGGTGAGTAAGCCAAAATAAGGGAGTGAAGTGTAGGGAGTCCGGTCTCAGTCATTAAAAATGTTTTGAGTCCGGTATCCGTCATTTACAACTTGTCGGGTCCGGTATTAGTCATTTGACGATGGTTTTATGACGAAATGAATAATGATTCAAGAGCAAGATCTTTATATTCCCCATGTTATGTATATTATCTCACCGAAGATTGCTGATAACTTCATCCCTGAAAATAAAGCGATTGAGCTACGCCATTTTCCCAAATTTCCAAGAATTTGACAAACATCAAAACAGAACTGGACACATAACGTTAATGTTGTAGATTCTCCAGATACAAAACCAGCCTCTTTTTGATAATCACACCAACAACTTTCGCAGTCCCTTCCTCGACCACAATTAGATGCCGCAGTCCCAGTTTCCCAAACATCTCAACAGCATACTCCATTGGTGCTTTAGCGCAGATCGTCAAAGGTGTCCGATCCACGAATGCGGAGAGGGGACCCTGCAACAAGTCAACCGGTTCGTCATCTTTAAGCACGCCATCTTCATGTATAGCGAACTCTAATTCTCCTTCTGCAAGATACCCATGCAACATCCCATCGCCATCAACCAGAACAAGCCCCGCATCCATAAGTCCCCTAGCCTTAAGCTGCGAAAGCTTAGTCGACAGCAGCGATTTCGAAACCTTGCACTCCGACCCAACATCAACAGTAATCTCCCGCATCGTCTGCTCGGGCGGGATCAGCTCCTCCACCAAACTCCCCTCATCCCTCACAATCCCCAACGCATGCTCCGGATCCAAGAACGGATGTCCCAATACCGTCTGCGCGAGATCATACACGCCCTCACTGCTCAACGCATCCGCGACCCATTTCGCTACTAGGATCGCGATCATGAAGGGTGGGATGTAGTCTACTTCTCCTGTGAGTTCGAACATGATGACTGTGAGAGAGACAGTCATGCGCGAGACGCCCGCCAGAAACGCCGCTGCGCCAACCATGGCGAAAATCCCGGGCGAGATGTTGGGGATCGCTTGCCCGATCAGCCGGCCGAAGAGAGCGCCGGCGTCTAGGGCCGGGATGATGATTCCTGAGGGGACTTTGCAGCCGAAAGTTATGATTGTGAGGATGAGTTTCACGGCCGTGCCGTAGACGAGCCAGCCGTAGTAGCGGCCTTTGTATTCCTGCGCTTCTTGGGCGCAGACCCACGATGCTTGAGGATTCTGGCAGTCGACGAGGAGGTTCTTAATTATGACGTCGCCCGGTTCGCGGGTCAGGGGGTTCGGGTATTGGAGGAGGGCTGTGACGAGGACTACAAGAGCGAGTTCGAGGACTGGGTTCGTGCTGATGATGGAGTGTTTGCGGAAGGTTTTGGACCAGAGGAAGTTGGCTTTGCAAAAGATGCCGCCGAAGAGCCCTCCTATTACGCCGAGGAAGATGAAAACTAGATAGTGCTCTGGGAGGTAATTGACTCCGTATTTAGTTTCCTGCAGGTTCTCAAATCAGTATTACTGAATCGCAGAATTTCCGAATGTCACACAACCTCCGAAACATCATAAACTCGGCGAGTAATAATATGGCAAAGTGCGAAAAGCCACCTACGAAAAGAACCAGCTTGCCTGTTCCGTTGGGATTCAGAGCTTTGAGTACAACCGCTGAAAACAAAGAGCAGAGGAAAGCACGCCACAGGACCTTGCGAGGAAAATATGTGCTGATTTCCTGACATATCGTTAGTGCAATCCCAGGAAACATAGAATGCATCCAACTCACCTCGTAAGAGAATAAAACACCACCTATTGGAGCACCAAAGGCGACGCTGAGACCAGAGCTGCAGGCAACGCTCAGCATCTCCCGCATTTTCCTTCCATTATCTTTGTATTTAGGGAAACAACTCGCAACGAGGTATCCCACACATGTAGATATATGGACAAAAGGCCCCTCTTTCCCCAAACACATCCCGGTTGCAACGGCGAATGTCGCACCAACGGCTTTGACCAGGAGTACTTTAAAATCCAGAAAATGGGGAATGACGAATCCGGACAAGATAGTCTTTATTTCTGGAATCCCACTTCCAGCTGCCATGTACATAGATTTGCCAGTGGGGGGACCTAGGTCACCTTCTGCATCTTGGTCTTGGTCGTGTTGTTTTGCGGTTGGAAGGTTAGCTTTTGTGGTCATTGTCACGGCTCCGGCGAGGATGCCGAAAAGTAGAGCAAAGCCAACGTATGTCCCAAATTTCCCCCAGTAATTGTCAGACCAGGACTTCCACGCCAGGCAGTCTTCTCCAACGTTGTCCATAACCCCGGTCAGGGGGGTTTTCTTGATACAGCATGATTCTCTGTTCTTGAGGAAGTTCGATGAACAATATCCAAGCTTGTAGTCGCTGATGGTGGCTTCAGCGGTATCTTTGGTAGAAGGTCAGTGTTCAAAAGTGGCAAATGGGAGGATATGTAGGCATTGAGCTGCTCACCGACAAGAAAGGCTACGATGGCTGTGAGGATTCCAATCAATGAAGCTGCCACCCATCCTTGACACGAATCCCAGGCGGTGAGGAAACGTCCCTTGAGGCTTTTGTTGGACTTTATGGCCCTATAGCGGTACGAATCTTTGATCTTTATCAGACATCAGTATGAAACGTGCTTATCGAGTTGGAATTCTGACAAGATCATGTAGCCAGTCAATGGTTGTGTAATCATTGTAGGGCAGGCGCTCTCCTATTGCAGTTTCTGCTAGAGCTCGCTCTCCTCTGGACAAATGGGAGGATGTAATTGAGGAGGCATCTTCTAATTGAACGTCATTGCTCCTTGTGCTACCGCGTCTGTGTCCCCTCAATTCAACTACTCTGGGGTCCAGGAGCTGAGTGTGTTCGTTGGCTTCCTGGTCTTGAGACATGATTGTCTCTGCCTGTCTTCCAGGCAATGAGAAGAAGAGTAGAAGACATAACAGTAGACATTGATATTGATCCCGACCTCTCTTGTCCCGAAAGCTACGTATTCAAGCCACCAGGAGTAGTGCATATATTGTGATAAGAGGTTGCTGATAAGAATGATGATAGGCAATTGAACTTTGCTAACAATAGATGCGGTCCTTATTCATGAGCCCGACACTATATTCACTTGAAGTTTGAACCATGCTGCCAACATTGTGATACTTCGAAGGGTGGGAATTCTTTGATGAAGTAGGTCTGGTGGGTATGTACTGCCAAATATAAAGTCATGTGACCGTCCATTTTTCATCATCAGAGTATGAAGATGCCGGAGCCTATCAGAGATTGATCAACATAGAAGATAATAAAAGAAACAGGCCTGGCTATACAGCATCCAAGACACCAACATGGAGTTCAGCTTTGGAAGTTATAGTCACGTGACCGAGTACCTCCACATCTCTGCGGCACCCCCGAGTCAGGTTTCAGGGTCCTTTTCAGGGGACACGCGACCCTGCCCTGCTTCTGTCATAGCCGCATGAACCGGTTTATTTATTATCCACTTCACTTTATTGTCTTGTCCAAACCTTCACGCATTCCCGTTGTTAATCACCAGCTACAGCTACTTGGAGTCACTTTGCGAAGACGATTCACGCATTCAGTGCATGGAGTAGAAGACTTTTGGCCTCAATAACCCCACCTGCCACCTTCTCCCCCACCTCTCAAGTAACACTAGATACCGCAATTATTATTATACATCTCTCGACACAACCTATCATCTGTTCCACGATACCCTTGTCAAGCACATGCCAGGATACGTGATTCTAGGAACGTTTCTCCGCAATTCTTCAGAACCTGTCGTATGACGCAATTGGAGCCTCTGTCCAGATAACCACTTGAACTCAACTCCATCAACTTGGGTGCTTATCTGGTGTTCTAATTCTAATATTCTATTCACGCGCCATAGCTAGTAAGTGGCTTCCTCTCCTCTTCCTTGAAGACTGTGATCTAACATCTTCCAGCATTCACCAGTCTGCACCGACTCCCCCCCCTCATTACTCCCGAAAGTCAACAACATGGCAACAGCTTCAGAGGCCAAATCTCAAGCTGGAAAGGTTCGATTCATACCTCTCAGCTTCAACCAAACCGACTCAAACACCTCAGCTCTGCGCCTTATCTATACGCTCAGACCAGAATGGGAGCATAATGGCGGGAAGGTCGAATTAGTTCGCTTTACAGATGGGATCACAAATACGTTATTGAAGCTCGTGAACAAGAGACCAGGACTATCGGAGGAGGAGATAGATAGTGAGGCCGTTCTGCTGAGAGCATATGGCCAGGGCACCTCTCTGATAATTGATCGTGAGCGGGAGACTCAAAATCATGAATTGCTCATGCAGCACAATCTTGCCCCCCAATTACTAGCTCGATTTCATAATGGGATGCTGTATCGTTTCATTCGAGGAAGTGTGACACAGCCAGCGGATCTACGGAAAGAAGACATCTGGCGTGCAGTTGCTAGACGTTTGGCAGAATGGCACGCTGTTGTTCCCTGTCTACCATCCTCTCGAGAGCCCCTAGCGACAGAGGTCACAGGAAGTGAACAGCTCGGTATCCCCGCACCAACCCCGAGTAGGAAGGATCCAGCATTGCAGCAAGCAATTGACAATGTTGCACCCGGAAAGCTTGCTCCTAATGTTTGGACTGTCATGCAAAAGTGGATATATGCACTTCCAGTTACATCCGAAACAGAAAAGACCAGACAAGCCAACTTGCAGAAGGAGTTAAGGCGTCTGGTTGGCGAGTTCAGTAACCGCCCGGGTCTGGGGAAAGATAGTGTGAGTTTTCCCCTGCTTGTGCAGAGTGTTGGTGGTGGCCAATGAGGACATTGAAAGCATTTTCAACAACAATGGCTGAAGGATTGCATGTACTTTTTGAGTTGTGCTGACGTTTCGCTAGCTGGTATTCGCTCACTGTGACCTATTAAGTGGCAATGTGATCATACAGCCACGCTCTGCCGGAGTCACAGAGCTCAATATGCCTGCGACTGTCAGTTTCATCGACTACGAGTATGCAACACCCTCTCCTGCGGCATTCGATATCTCAAACCATTTTGCTGAGTGGGGTGGATTTGAATGCGAGCATGGTCTTCTGCCAACCCAATCTCAGCGACGTGACTTCATTCGTGAATATGTACGAAGCTACTTCGCTCATCTAGGTGACGATAAGGATGTTAACGAAGAAGCCGAAGTCGACAGGCTCTTTGAGGAGGTAGATACCTTCCGTGGAATTCCTGGATTCTACTGGGGGATCTGGGCCCTGATCCAAGCTACCATATCGCAGATTGACTTCGACTACGCATCATACGCAGAGATCCGATTGGGGGAGTACTGGGCATGGCGAGCAGAGACAGATGGCAGCAGGGCTGCAGCAGGGAAAGAAAAACCTCTGAGAGAACAGAGATGGGCGCAGGAGGCGTAGATTCAAAGCACTGCCTTCTGGAAGCCCCACAAATTCTCAGAGAAGCACCCTTCTCATGATGATGAGATGCGATTACACAGCCAGCAGAGCCTGCTATACCGAAAGATACAGCGGTACATAATCTCAGCCTCAACGCTTAGAGACAGCTGGCGTCTGACGTTTGTGGCGTTGGTTTCAATAAAAGTTCCAGGAACAAAACTTAATGACAATTGAACACAAAGCCTACTCAAGCATCTGAATATCGCCGTTTAAGTCCCTGAAATCGCCGAAGAGAACGAAATTAGTTAAGCACGTGCCCCATGGCGTCAAGCACCCTTCTATTAATTATTCATCGCCTATTTTAGAAACATCTACCTCCCGCACTTGCAAAATCTACTCGAACCCGAGAGATTGGATTTGAATATGTTCCTGGATCCCTGCATCGAGATCAAGGACAGGTTCTGTGGCTGAATCCAGTTTCTTGGCACCAGATATTTTACAATTCTTCATCATTATGCGCATTGTTGTTGATTTTGTTGCCGTTTGTTTTTAATGTAAGAGGCAATAAAATTCCAAAGTCTGCAGCCGGCATATTTGCCATGAAGGCTTTGGTTAAGCTGCGAATAGCATCATATTTCGCCAAGTACGAAATAGGTATATCCGCCAAGCTACGCCAAGTTCAACTTTAAACCACCTCGTATGACAAATTCAGTGGACGCGGGGATCTTTTGGATCTCCAGTTATTATTTGATCTTCAACCATCCCATCCTTCGCAAGCTTCGTACAGGAAGTGCTCTTATTGGCGGTAAAATGCGTACGATATCACTGGTTACAATACGGAGGGGCCTTGTTGAAAGATCATCCTTCGAGAAAGGGTCCTCTCCTTCAGCGGCGCGGCACTTAAGCCTACCCTTGAGAAAAAGAAGTAACCAAAGGCAAGCGCGGGGAAGCTGAACGAGATGAAGCACTCGGAGGGTGAAAGCCGGCTTGCCTCCCGTCTTTACTGTACTGAGTCTGGTGAGTAAATAATCCGTTTCAAATTGTCGACAAAGCAGCAAGACTTACCGTAAGCACGGTCTTGGGCCTACGGAGTGAGTACTGTACCTCCGTAATGCTTAAACAAGATCAAGGCTACGAGAACGCACGTCCTGTCGAGGACTGATATAGAACGCCTATCAATACCTAATCTGCGATCCATTGATTTGAAACCGCCTTGCGCTAGGATTTACCGGCACTTTTAACGCGAAACCAATTAAATACAGAGTAAATTACTCGGTGGGACATCCAGCCTAATTCAGCCCAGCTCTGAGCTGTCTCTTCTTATTCTTATTCGAGTCAGTCCATCGCTTACTTTGTCGCCCCAGAAGTCAGTAGTAATAGAGTCACGGTTACAATTACAGTATGGGAGACATGTTTCTAGAACAATAACAATCCTTCCTCAGAGGCGGAGGGGCATGAGTGGGGCTGGCTCCCACGTTTTTCCTGTACTGTAAGCTGCTGCTGCTTGCTTATGCTGCAGTTGGGTTGGGTTGGTTGGTTACATCGCACGAACCAGCATGGCGGATCAGTCCACGCGCGACTCCACGGTACTGCAGTGTCTTCGCCGAACGGCGATCCTATGAGGCTTTCTCTGTTTGTCTCTGTTCCTTTACCCACCTCCCCCCTTCTTTCAACGATCCGTTGGAGACAGCAAGGCTGCACAGCCACTGCGCCTTCTGGTGTACTCCATATGTTTGGATAGGATTAATTGGACAGGTGTTTCAGGTTTCACCAAGTACTTCGTACTTGTACTGAAGTAAACACAGTATGATGCAGATAACCAGCATGATTTGGGGCGTCATCGCGCTGATTTGATTGGTACAGATTTACGAACTACGGCCTGCGCCTGGCCTCGCCGTTGCGTTTGCTTTGATTTCAGCAGCAACAATTCCTGGACGGCGACCATTTTATCCCAGCGGGTAGAAAGTATGGATACAGTACCTCCGTAGGTACTACTGTACGAGTAGTCCCCAGGTTTCCCCTTCCGCAGATTTTACCGCCCAATAAATGACGATAGCAGAACAAAGTGTGCTACTAAAACTACAACTATCTACGCATACTTCTAATATTCCAAGAAACTTCATCAGATGATTGGAATCTAGGTTCTCAACAGCCTAACAGCTGTGAATATAAACCGAATGGCAAGGCGATCTCTCACAGAATGCGGAGTACATCGTCTTGTGCACTAAAACCTCAATACTACTAAAATATGACTCTATTCTCGGACGGAGGACAGGCTTTTCTATGCTCGGATCCGGCTCACGGGCCATCATGGGCGCTGTCCCATAGGATTGGATGCGCTGGACTTTTAAAGTTCCAGTAGTAGTACACCGGCTCCGAAACAGCCTCAACTCAAGGCCCATGGCCTCGTGGCAGGGGATCTACGCGCAGCTAGCCCTACATAGACGCGCATCTTACCTCGAAGTACGGCGTATAGGCGGAAAGGCTCAGCCTTGATACCAGCCTCGAACTGAGGAAGGGAAGGCTGGGCTGACTCTTCTCTTCTACGAAGTAAATTCTCGTGTCGAAAGATCGAAGTTACCAGTGAGCGAGCGGTGTGCGCTGGATGGCCAGTACTGTAGTCTGAAGTTCAACATGAGGAGTTATTTTCAAACAAGCTTGCTTTAGTGGCTTCTCAAAAAACAAAAAACATGGGAAATGATCCATGGGTCGATCAAGCTGAGGCCGTCCTAATTTCGACGTTCCAACACCAGGATGGCAGTAGTAGTAGGTATTGCCCCAAGGCTGAGGCTAAGCTAAAAAGGAAAACAGTCGCCCTCTTCTCTTGGAAAAGGGTATGCATTGAGGCTAGCGGGGGGGAGGGGAGGTGTGGGGGGGATGCAGATTAGAAAGCGTGGCAACGGGCGCAGAGCAGGGTATATGATCTGATTCCCATCCCCTGCTGCAGGATTCAGTTATTAAAATCGTTGTAGGCTCGAATATATCCCCGAAGCCTTAAAAGTCCTCCACTGTCCCACGATGACTCTTCAAACCGTCACCGAACACTCAAAACAATACTCTCTCACTTGCAACATGGATTCAGCAGCAGACAAAGAAGAGCGCAAGCGCGAGGTATGCACTTTCATATATGCATACATCTTCATGTTCCCGAGAAACAACTAACCTGGATTCCCAGTACAATCGACTCGCTCAAAGAGAATTCCGTACGCTTTCACCAGATAATTACTTCCCGCACGCGCACAAACTAATCGAATGCCTCAGGTCGTAGAAGGAAGGACCATCTTAAGAATCTCGAGCAGGCGCAAAAGGAACAGAGCTCCGAGCAATCAGAAGAGATCGAGCGTCTACGATATCAAAATGACGAGCTGCGGAGAGAGAATGAAACTCTCAGAGCACAGCTTTATGGCTCTTCAACGCCTGCGTCTCACAGCCTTATGCCCGCATCAATAAACGTGCCTTCGCTCTCAAATGAGGGACGTGCATATTCACTCTCCCCCTCCATCTCAGGCACATCATTGTCGGGCACTGGTAGTCCTCCACCAACCCTGGCTTCAGACATGATGCCGATGGGGGCTCTATCTTTGACATCTTCCATGTTATCCCCACCCATGCAAGCATACGCCGACCCATCTGCTCTATCCACTTCGCCTTACTCAATGGTACATCCATCCGGCCTCCGTCATAATTCACAAAGCTCACCTGAGTCATCAGGGTTCCGAAGTTCTCGATCTACAATGGGACCCCCTTTTCAGTCTATGAATATGTCTCAATCGGCCGAGGTTCAAGCACCTCAGGGTGCAGGCCAACCGAGACCGGTCCCTCAGCAGTCACGGTTAGTAGCAGAAGTGTTGATGGGATTTCAGCAAAACTAATACGGGGTTCGATAGCATGTCTTTGGTACCATACGATCGAAACAAAGCGCGAGCAGAAATCAATCAAATTTTCCGGCCCCTCTACTCGGATTCATCCATCATCACGAATCCCGAAAGGCATCTGGCAGTCTTGCGGTCCTTGAGTGATAGCCTGCCAAGTGTTTTGAAGCCAAGCAAGGCGCAACTCGAAACGCCGCACTATTGGGGAATCGACATGATCGCATCTCCGTCTCTCCGCGAGCGCTTGCTGCAGGCAGGATCCGACGCAGCACAGGGTTTTATTGCAGAGATCGGCATCACAGGATTGGAGAGGGAGGATGTCGGGCAACTGATCATCTGGGGAGACGATCCTCTGAACGAAATGTCATGGGAGTTCTCACAGTCCATACTGGAGCGCTGGGGATGGCTACTAGGGCGGGATTGGGTCAACCGCGCAAACTTATGGAGGCGGCAAAGGGGGGCATCTTTACTTCCGGGGTGGTGAGGGTGAGGGGTATTTTGAAGAACGGAAAAGAAAAGTCGTTTTATTTTGGACCTAGCGAAGGTGTTTTGGGCGAACAACTAGACGAATCACGAATACACATTTATACGGCCATACTTACTTAATACACAAACTTTCAACCAGGCTCGCCTCATGATATGATATGAGATAGACAACAGAGGGAAGAGTGAGAACTGTGATTCTGAAATTACGGCGTTCGGCCTCTGTCGTCCGTCGTCCGAGACTTTCTTGGGAGAACGTTCCGCCGAATGACGCATTGCTAGGGCCAACGCCATGGATGCATTAAGTTAATGCTCGGAACATATTCATCCAATTCCTCCCCCGGTATTCTTATTAAGGACCTTTCAAATGTCTAAATTCAGATTACCAGGTATATGGGAAGACTGGGGGAAGCTTTGCTTTCCCCCGGCAGCTAGGATGAAGCTGTACGGCTAGCACCGCACCACACATGAAGCTAATCAAGGATATAGAAGTGGAAGTATTCAAATGAGCTGAGCTGAGTTGAGTCCCCGGCTGAACCGCATTTTCGCCGTAGGTCTTACTTATTTAAAGGGTCCAGGGAAAATCTGACAAGCAAAGCAAGCAGTAATGTTGCAGATCTCGGAGCAAGAAAAGAATGACAGACTCAGACAGAGGGGCAGCGTGCGTCGAATGATTGTTTGTAACTCTTGGCGTGGCGTGGCTACTCTAACGGGGTTTTTGGAAATTTGGACCCTTGGGCTTGGCTAGTAAGTGAGTGCCAAGAGCTACTCCGTATGGAGGTACAAATCATTTGGGCCTGCACTGCGGTACGGTAGAAGCAGGGTCTTCCACGGACTAGCAAATGATATCGACCGGCATCAACAGGACCAGGTCTGTCACTTTTTTTGTGGATTCGTGGAGGCTGGGAAGGGTCCGGTCTTGAGACCAAGAGATACGGAGATACGGAGGTACGAAGTACGAGCGGAGTTCCGGGATACTTCGTAAAAGCTTGGAGTACTGTACGGACAGTACTGTATGCACTCTTCAATCACAGCGAGATAGCCAATCATCGACTGCAAGGGACATCGGGGGCCATCTGATAACGAATTGCTAACCATGTTTGCTGTTTCAACTTTCAAGTGACCAGGTAGTGGCGAGGCGAAGCAAGCAGCAACGGGACGGGACTTGAGACAACGTTGTTCTTTTTCCACGCATGGAAGTTTGGAATGGAAGACTGCCCCGCTGTCTCTTCCCCGCGCCGCATGCATGCACTGCAGACTGCAGTCCAACTACTGCATGCTGCTACCGTAGGTGACATCCTATGGTACGGAGTACGAAGGTACGCAAGCTGCTGCGGTCTTCCTTCACATCCCACTGCTTCCTCCCCTGCCTCCCTCCACCCACCACGTTTTCCCAACATTGCACGTTTGCCGGCCCATGGCTATAGCGAGGGGAAGGAGACGTATCCCAGGTTTTTCTAGAAAGAGAAAAAGATCCTGCGCGGGAACTTCAGACGCGCCTGCCTTCCGTGTTTGGTTTGGCCATCCTTCTCGTAGGGGCGGAGGGGTCGTTGGGCGGTCTGATCATCCTTTTCTATTTTTGGCTTCCACGTCACACTTGTTGGAAAATCCTCCAGGGGTACTGATATCCGAAAAGACAGAAATTTCCGAGAAGCTTTTGCTCTAAAATAAGTAGTTAGTGTAAGTAGTGGAGGCGCCGTGGGGACCTGTTAATTAAACGTCTACTAAGTTTCCAGATCTCAGTTAAGGTTAGGGGACGGCAAGAGATGAAGGAGAGTGTAGTGTGCTTTAACCTTAAAAATCCTTGCATGAAATCCAAAGGTGGCTTTTCGGAAGATCTGACCGACTGACACACACACCTCGTGGAAGACACGTTTGTGTCAGGCGGCTCAGGCCCTCCCTCATGCAGTGGCAATGTCGGCTGCAAAATTCATTGGGCGGCAAATGATTCCAAGTGAGAGACGTTTCCAACCTCAGTCAACCATAAGGCTACGTCTTGGCCGGCCGGTATGCATGGCTTCCTCACTCCATCGCGTCAGTCGGCTAGAATTCAAAATTAACAGCAAATTACTGAGTAAATCCTCCTAATTTGCCAACATTTCCTGTTTATTTCTGGCCCAAACTTGATTTTTAATTGAGGGATTATTAGCCCTAACTGAAAGCTACTTTCCGGCCAGGATCCGGAATAAATACACTAACTAATCTGTTTCGGGCAAATCTCCAAACGCGATAAACGAAATACCACCCAGGGCTTACGATGCCCTGATCTCGATATTTCGGGTGAGTGAGTGGTGCGCTGTACGAGTACTGTACGAGTACTGTACGAGCAGCGTCTTGGAAAGTCCCCAATTCGACGGACCACCAACGGGAATCATTTCCTGGCCTGGGCAGAGCGGTTGCGGTCTAATCATTTGTCGCCCTGTACGAGAGTAGACGAAATCCGAGCCTCACAACCTCTTGTCGTCACTTCTTGCATTATTTGGTCGGCGAGGCGAGCTCCTCGTACAGTACCAGTACGAACGAGTAACTAGCCTGGCACAAGGCTTGGCACGATCAAACTTCCATCCTGTCACTCTGGCCGAGTGAAGGTTCCCGCCGTTCGAGCTTGTGGCTTGAAGTGTCTTGCGGTTGCGGAAATCCATTCATCTTTTCGCTAGATAGAAAGGTCCGTATGTGGACCAACTTCGGGATTCAATACTCTGATCATCAGAGTCTGATGAACACCGAAATCTGTCCTACGGGGATGTCGGGGGAGCAGTTGGCCGTCGGAAAACGATTCAAATGCGGGGTTGTTGTTTGCGGGGCCTTCCGGAGTGGGAGAACCTAAAGACAACTTCATCGCGACCTTCACTCATTATTGTTGAATCTCATTACATTCCAAATCCAAGAATGATAGTTTTCTTGTTTCTATCGAGCCTCTCGATCCCGAGATGGAACGAAAGCAATCAAGCTTGAGAATGATGACCCGCCTCTAAAAGAATCGATATATTCATCTAGAATATGGAAAGGTAGAATACCTCAAAGCTTCTGAGATATCCAAACTGAAAGTATACTTCGTATAAGATATAGGCTCTTCTGCAACAAAGGTGCTTCAATTCCGGTTCTTATCAAGAGCCAGGCATCACTTAAGCCAGTTAAAACCCGCCACAAGAATACCTTCAAGTGCAGGGAAATGGAGGAAAGAAACAGCAAAAGTAGGGCCCCCAAAGGTATAGAATCATCCTAGACCTTTGCGTACATTTTCACCATCAAAGCCATTTGAAATACAAAGCGCTTGAACGAGATATTAAATACGTGTCTCTGGATTTTTGTCCAGTATCCTCCCACTTAGGAGTGCAATAAGCTAGGAGAAAAAGGACAACTTCAGTATTCCAGAGTATGTGAAAGATCAGAAGAATAAATGATGAGCTCAAATACTTGAGTACCGTACCACTGAACGCTTGCTTGGGGGCGATGTATATACAAGCACTTCAGGACCGTCAACCGCTTGCAAGTTAGGAAGGAACAAAACAGTCTGCGGGGGAGCCCACCAAGCACTCGGCTTTTCCTTTC
This sequence comes from Lachnellula arida, assembly GCA_007821475.1. Lineage (NCBI taxonomy): Eukaryota > Fungi > Ascomycota > Leotiomycetes > Helotiales > Lachnaceae > Lachnellula > Lachnellula arida. The sequence continues at coordinate 17,915 of QGMF01000314.1, read as the reverse complement.
AGCTATATGGTTTGATGAGGAGCAAAAGAAGGAAAGTCAAACTCAGGTATCAAAATGATAACTTGCCAGAATTCAAGTACCCCGCCTTGTCACACGATGGCACGGACCACCTTGGCTACAGCAAGCTGCTGCAAATGCATATAAAATCTGCTCCACTTTAACAAATACAACACATACAACACCACGGAATTTCCTCATAAATCTATACCCATCTGTGCTTCAAGTGTCTCCCTGTATATATACCCATGATGTGCAACGCAGTTCTCACCTCTTGAAGAGCCTGCGTTAAATGAGTCTCGATATGATCCCCCCTCTCCCCTCGCGCCAGTCCACACCACCACCATTTATCATTGCACCACACCATGGCAGAAATCCTAGGAACGGCACTCTCCATCGTCGGCGCCGTTGGCGTCCTCGGACAGATATTCACGGGCTGCATAGACGCCTACTCGCTCTTCACAACGGCCTCGTCTCTGTCCCGGGACTCGGAGCGTCTCGTCTGCAAAATCCGCATCGAGGAGATGCGGCTGCTGGTCTGGGGCCGGGAATGGGGTGTCGCGGAAGGGAGGCTGGAAGAGCATTTGAAGGGCCAGAGTGAGCGGTTGAGAGTCCTGGCTGTGGATATCTTGGGGGAGTTGCTGCGGACGATTACTGATTTTGAGAAATTGAGGGGCAAGTATGGGATGAAAGAGGTAGGGGAAGAGGGTGGTGGAAGTGGAGGAAAGGGGCTGAGACTGGGACTCAGGGCAAAGTGGGTGGTGGCTGATAAGGAGAAGTTTACTATTTTGTTGGGGGACTTGAAAGATTACAATGATGGGCTTGAACAGCTTTTCCCGCCAGCAAGATTAGAGACGCTGCAGAGAACGTGGCGGAATGAATTGCTTCAGGGTGCCGAGAGGGACTTGGGACAACTTGATCTGTTGGAGAAGGCGAGTAGTGGTGTTTACCCGCAGCTTAGTTCTTCAGCGAGTTTGAAGCAGTTGAGGATTAATCTGGATGAGAAGCCGACGAAAGGCTTCAAACCTACGTATGCGCTAAAGATCCAAAGGACGGATTTGAGCATTGCGGATTCGAATGCGGTTGCGAGTCGCAGCCATGGGGCGTATAAGAATCCGTCGACAACGGGGCCAGAAGAGGTGCTGGTTGAGTGGGTATCATACGACAAGGAGGATTTGGATGCGAGACTGAACCATGTGAGGAGGATTGATGATCTGGCGAGGATGATTCATAGTTCGTCGCACCGGCATCCGGACCTGCACACGCTCGACTGCATCGGATACACGGATGAAAGCACGACGAGTCGTTACGGCTTGGTCTACAAAGCACCATCGTCATCCTCCTCCAATCTCAACACCCTGATATCCAGTACCGATCTCCGAACTCCGGATCTAGGAGACCGCTTTAAGCTTGCACAAACACTGGCGATCGCCTTGTGGTCATTGCATTCCCTCGACTGGCTCCACAAATCCTTGTGTACTTCAAATATTTTATTCTTCCCTTCCACTTTCTCTGCATCTGCCACAAGGTCTACTGCCGTAGCAGCGAGCATTCCCGATATCTCCTCCCCATTTCTGCTAGGATTCGATGCATCAAGACCAGACGGCATGGGGGAAATGTCAGTGGCGTCCAAGAACCCCGCCGCCTCGGACCTCCACCGCCATCCCAACTCTCTCAACGGGATTTCAAGAAAACCGTATTGTAAAAGCTATGACATATATAGCCTAGGGCTAGTACTTCTCGAAATCGGACTGTGGAAGGTTCTGCAGACATATCATAAGCCTCACTACTCCGCAGAAAGATTTAAGGACAAGATTGTTGTTCAAAATCTTGTACCGAATTTGAGCAGCAAGACTGGAAGGTTGTATAAAGAAGTGGTAGAGCGTTGTCTATTTGCGAAAGAAGATTTGACGGGCCAAGAAGCTGGTCAATTGATGGAATACGTTGTGGGTAGTTTAGAAAGTTTGAAGGTTTGAATACAGGACCACTGAACAATTCTCTGGTAATTTCAGTATAACTTCTGTTCATTGCCTGGCGAAAGTTCCGGAAATTGCTCATCGATAGTTCTTTGACCTAAGTAGACCCATGATTTTAATAATGACTGCTCCACAAGTTGAAGCTGATGCCACGACGGGATGTCAGTATGTCCTAGATAAACACTTGAACTCATGTGACACCAGTAGACATGAACTTGTCAATCTGGCAATTTTCCATATCCTCCATCCCGCATCACTATCTCCCTCACCAAGTTCAATTCAAACACCAGCAGCCTGTAAATATAACATTTAGCAGGTGCAAGAAGGACCTGGCCCGTATGTCAAACCAAGCGAACAATAAGATAGGGTGCTAATTATCTGAGCAGTTATTCAGCAAGGCTCAAGTCTCACTAACGCAGTCATTGCATCAATCCATCATCAATGCAAATACGCATAACGCACTCGGTAACAAGCCTGCTACTCTGATGGAAGCGGGATACTCGTGCTCGTGTAAGCATCTTGACTTCAAGTAACAATCTACGAATAATTCGTAAAGACAGGTTCTTGTCCTAGCAACTATACTAACTGCTTGAAAAGTTACAAACAATTCACGCCTCGAAACCGAAGTCCTCACTCATTGCTGTTGACAGAAACTTTCGCATTTATGCAATAACTAACTGGTCTATAGCGTGCCTCGCCATTTCCAGAATTTGGAGACAGGCACTGTAGATGATTGGTGATCAGTAATGATTCTTTGAATATGTTGCAAGAGCGAGAGCAGGATTTCGCTAACGTTAGAGACAATCTCGGGGTAGGGGCTTCAAAAACATAACTCGAAAATCAAGTAGACACGTTGGAACTCTCCAGACACATTGAAAAGAAAAGGACTCGGTCCCAAATACATACTGGGTATTATCTCCCGAACAGGGATCTTTCTCGCCCACTGGGCCAGCGTCTGGGTGATGTTCCAGCCACGCATGGCGAGCCCTTTGACGCTCCTCTATTTCCGCAACCAAAGCCTTCAACCCTCTATGCTTGAAGGCAGGTAGGTCGTGTCCGTAGATATCAACACGAAGCAACGCTCTCACTGTTGTACGCCATTGTACAGGTGGCATTTCGACGGTGTTAAACATCATCTCCTTCTCAATACAAGCCATGGTTTCATTTATTGACGATTGAATGCCACATAAACCTCCGTAATCATGAAACTTAAAGGTTTTTGTTTGACCCATGGCCACCGCCGCATCTGTTTCTACATCGATCATATCTAACAGTCGTTTATAGGCATTGGTTATGACGGGAATAAGAGTCCCCAATAACATGGTATTCTGGAAAGCCTCGATAGGAGGTTTGGGCTTTTCAATCAGAACGGACCCGCACTGTGGACACCAGACCGTTGACGAAGCTGTCATTGCCGCCTGACGAACCGTCTTCAAGGCCAGCACAATATCCGTTGGGAGTTGTTGGAGAGACGCCAATGCAAGATACATGGATGCTAGACAGCTGCAAGGCGCTAATGGTGCTTGGTTCTGGGATGGGCTACTCCCAGCGTCGGATGATAATGCCGGCGGCTGATCAAGAATTGGATCAATGGCTTCATCCGTGGTGGACTCGAAATTGATATTCCCATAGTTCATTCGCTCCCCAAAGTGAAAAGGTTCTCCGTGTCCACCACTGCCAACATCCACGGTTGCTTTTATAGCAGCTTCTGGCATTTCAAGCCCTGACTGTGCATCTATATAAAATGGTTGGGCTATGGCGGCGTCGGGATAGCCGTAGTCATTGACTACTGATGGCAGTTGCCCGGGTTCAAGCGGCTCTAAGGATGGATTTGGTGGAGGGTCCTCGTTCGTTGTCTCTATAAATTGTCTCTTTCGTGGCCGTCCCATAGGCTTTTGTTCGGAATAATGGCATATGATTGCCTCGCGTTTACAGCGCTCGCAACCATCGGAATCTTTAGAACAGGCGAGCTTTCGAGTCCCTGATTCGATCAGTGACCGGAACCATTGAGAGTGGCATAGCACTGGACTTACTGCACTCATCGCAAGCGCGATGCTTCTCCTTCTTTTGAGGCGTAGACATTATCTTACCCGTGTAGCCTAGGGCTTGTGGGTCTAAATTGAGCGAGGTGAGGAAAGGGTCGAAATGGGACTTTTTAGGCATGCGGTTGGATGTGTTCCTTCACCAAACTGAGGGGGGTTATGAACAATACAGTAGTTTCCGGTTGGGCTCAGAGCGATCTGTTTTCTCGCTGGGGTAGTAAAAGGTAACGAGTTGGATATCGTAAGTTGCTGATTGTGTATACGGCTACTGGATTGTACGTATACGTGGTCGCTTGTCGAAGGATTGCGGTTCTGGGATTTGTTTTAGAGCTGATATTGGTTGTGGCAGATGCAACATCGCGCCTATTCCCTTCCGTATAGAGTAGGAGGCCAGCCGGCCTAGCCTAGAAGCGCGTTTACAGGGTCTCCTCCACCAGCTCTTCTTTCCGGATTGCGCTAGACGATAAGCTTAAGTGCAGATAAAAAATAATTTTGAAGAAATTGAGACATCCATCGAGCCTCCCCTCCTCTCATCCTCGACCCCACCTCCCAAAAACATCCCCACGATGGCTCCCTCTGCCATTGATCGAAAACGCAAATCCGTCCCGGCCGAACACAATGAGACCTTGGAATCAGACGTTGAATCAGAGGCCGAGTTTGGAGACGGATTACTGGAGGGCATCTTGTCCCAGAGCGAGAGTGAAGGTTCGGATGAGGAGAGTAATGCAGAGGAAGATAGCGATGAGGAAGAGCTAGAATTGGATGCGCTTGAGGCCCTGGATAGCGACGAGATCCCCTCTGAGGATAGTGGTAGCGAATCAGAAGAGCCGGTTGGAGGTTTAGTCAAGAGCAATGGCACGAAGACTGCAGTCGTCGCTTTGCGCGAGAAGCCATTACCCGACGAGGAAGAAGACAAGCCAAATTACACAATTACTACCGATGCGAATGGAGGCGAGAGATATGTCTATGAGGAGATAGACCCGGTCTACGACTCCGACGACTCTGATGCGCCTATTACGACAAACACCATTGGGGACATTCCCTTGTCATTCTACGATTCATATCCCCACATTGGCTACGATATCAATGGCAAGAAAATCATGCGGCCGGCAAAGGGAGAAGCCCTGGATGCGCTATTAGACAGCATAGATATTCCCAAAGGGTGGACTGGCCTTACTGATCCTGCTACTGGCAAGCCTCTCAATTTGAGCCAAGATGAGTTGGAGATTCTTCGGAGGATACAGACAAATGAGATGCCGGAAGGGGGTTATGATCCGTATCCTGTAAGACTGATTTCACGAGGTTTAGTCATGTGGATGAATGCTAATTACTTCAGGCAACCGTTGAATATTTCACTGGCATTGAGGAGATTATGCCTTTAAGTGCTGCTCCAGAGCCCAAGCGAAGGTTCCTTCCTTCAAAGCATGAGGCCAAGAGAGTAATGAAGATTGTGCGGGCTATCAGGGAAGGGAGGATAATGCCTTACCGACCCCCTGGAGAACGACAAGAGGAAGAGGAAGAAACACATTATGACATTTGGCAAGACGAAGTGCCTCGTCCAGATCATATCATGAACATCCCAGCCCCAAAGATAGCGCCACCAGGATACGATTTGAGCTACAATCCACCCCCGGAGTACCTGCCCACAAAGGCAGAGAAACAGGCGTGGGAGACTGCTGATCCCGAAGATCGCGAAAAGGAATACTTACCAACTTCATACGGCTCATTACGAAAAGTTCCGGGTTACGAAAAGTTCATCAATGAACGATTCGAACGATCTTTGGACTTGTACTTGGCTCCTCGTGTTCGCAAGAACCGACTCAACATAGACCCTGCATCACTGCTTCCTAAACTACCAAGACCAGAGGAGCTTAAGCCATTCCCAACAGTATGCTCTACTCTGTTCCGTGGTCATGAAGGTCGGGTTAGAAGTTTGGCAATTGATCCTTCGGGGGTTTGGCTTGCTAGTGGTGGTGATGATGGCACCGTACGTGTTTGGGAACTCTTAACGGGTAGACAGATATGGAGCGCAAAGATTGGCGATGATGAGGGTGTCAATGTTGTGAGGTGGCGACCAGGAAGAGATGCTGTCATACTGTCCGCGGCTGCAGGAGAAGATGTCTACCTCCTGGTACCTCCCATCGTCGACCCTGAAACTGATGCGGCAAGTCGAGAGCTTCTAGACAAAGGCTTTGGCCATGCGACAAATGCGACACAAGCTCTCACTGCTAATGGGGCTAGGAAAGAACCTGTTGCAAAATGGACTCGTCCGGGTTCTCGTCTTGAAGACGAAGGAGTTCTCATCAAGATCACCCTACGAACTACGGTCAAGGTCATCAGCTGGCACCGCCGTGGTGATTTCTTCTCCACTGTATCACCAACCGCCCAGAAGAGCGCCGTCGCAATCCACACACTCTCAAAACACCTCACCCAAATTCCTTTCCGACGCCTCCCAGGTATTGCACAAACAGTGCAGTTCCATCCCTCTCGACCTCTTTTCTTCGTCGCCACACAGCGCACGATTAGAAGTTATGACTTACAAAAACAAGAACTCGTCAAGATTATCCAACCAGGTGCTCGTTGGATATCGTCGTTTGACATCCATCCTGGAGGAGACAATCTCATTGTCGGATCCTACGATCGCCGACTCTTATGGCACGATCTTGATCTTTCAACGAGGCCGTATAAGACTATGAGATTCCACCAGAAGGCCATTCGAGCGGTCAAGTATCACAAGGGAGGCTTCCCATTGTTCGCAGATGCCAGTGATGATGGTAGCTTGCAGATCTTCCATGGAAAAGTTGTGAGTGATATGATGGAAAATGCGCAGATAGTGCCAGTGAAAGTACTGAAAGGGCATCGAGTAAAGAGCAATTTGGGTGTGCTAGACATAGATTGGCATCCGAGAGAACCGTGGTGTGTAAGCGCGGGTGCGGATGGTACTTGTCGGCTGTGGTGTTAGATGTGTTGATTACGGACGCGATACCATTGCTAGATCATTGAAGGTGTTTGGCGATCAAAAGGAGACAAGATATCAATCAAACATTTTAAAATCTCCATGTTTTCGGTTTAGTAGTTTTGTGTTATGTGCTCCGTAGCAACGAATTGCTGATTGTCGGAAACAAGGCTGCCTGCCTGTGGTGCTATTTTTACAGTGTCTAAACCCCAAATACTCTTCCGTAATAACAGCCAATGATGCTTCTCTTCCAAGTCTGGAATCAGTAAGAATCCAGCTCCACAATCTTGAAGATGTGCGGCACACCGGAGGCTAGAGGCGGGGTATTGACATGTTGCAAAGGAGGGGCAGGTGGGAGGGAGGCAGGAGCAGCACGTCTTAAATAGGCCAAGAGACGCTTTCGTGCTCGACAACATTTTGAAATCCGAACACCAGTCTATTGATTTCTTTTCTCTCCAATTCTAGTTCACGCTGGACTCAATCAAACAGCAAACATTACAATTGAACCCTCATCAAGATGTCCGGCTTCCCCAAGTTAGTCCCTGCTTTCACCACGCATGTAAGCCTCGCCTCACCTACCTCTTTGCTACTCTACAGTATCTGCATACTTCAATTATTCTTATACCACCTAACAAGTCCTAGATCGTTCTCGACGCTCCCATCGCCGTCGGAAGCGTCTCCAAAGGCGCCCCTCTAACCATCGCCCCCTTCGCATCACCGTCACCAAACTCCTATCTCCGCTCCGAAGCCAACTACCCCATCAAAGTCGACGCCGTATTTGCTCACGGCTCTGATTTTATCCGTCAGGATCCTTCTGGGAAGCATCTCGTACGTTGTTGAACTCCAACTCCCTTTTCCTTTTTCCTAGACGTTACATTAAAGGAAATATGGGAAATGGGAAATGCCCTCAGAGGCTGGCTGATGAAAGAGATAGCGTCTCGATGTAAACTCTATCTTGAAAGACGAGAGCGGAGCGGTGATTAGCTACAAGTACAGCGGTATCATTACGGTTACGCCTGCTATTGGAGCCGTGCTTGGGGGTGCGGCGGATGCGAAATCGACGGATTTTGGGAATGTCGGTAAGTTGAGTTGACCCTCGAAACATGCCATGCCTAGGTATAGGAGACTCGGCTTTTAGCGCCCGAGCATGGATGCATGTGCCAGAGCGGGTTGATGGTGTAGAGCAGGGCTTTGGACTGATTGTGCATGTAGTTACGCATGTGCTTTTCGAGACTGGAAGTGATGAGTTGAGGGCTCTTGAGCAGAAGATTTATGTTGCTAGTGGTCGGTTTGTCGTCGAGGCTGGGCAGCCGACAGTTGTTGAGTATAAGATCAGTGAGGTTACGGCGTAAGGACGAAAATGGACGGATTGAAAGAGACACGAAACACTATTGCAGGGAGAAGCATTGGGGAAGAAGCATTGGCCGGTATTTTGCTCACATACATCCACTCCTTTACTTGGACTTGGACTTGATGACACAAATGGATCACTTATTCGTTGATATGCTTTCATTTACTCATGGGCCAATATAGCAACCTCTCGTGATCATCTACACTTCAGAATAACTGTCCTCGTATGTGATGAAATCAGAAAACGCCATATGAAGAACAGATCCCTGCATCACTATGCCATGACGCTCACAACCATGCAAGAAGATTCGGGCCATCATCCGGTCCAATACATAGAAAGACCTCCCTCTCAAGGTCAGCATCAATCGCAGCTCATTGCTCATCAACCCAGTATTCTTGTCCACGCAACCATAGCCTACTGAGTACCAGAAATTGCTAGCAAGCGTTCACCAGCCTTAACATTAGCGCATGCATAGGCCTTCGACTCCTTGGGAAATGTGCCATTGGCGGCCCAGAGGTCGATCAATGGCTGCATTGGCTCCAGCTCCTGGGGCTTCAACATCTCGATTTCGGTGGCGGTGAGGATGAAATGACTGAAGCAGCTGTTCATTGGCTTCTCCAGACTGAGGTGGTAGAATGGGTCGATAAAGTGTGCCCAATAGAGATGGGAATAGACGCGAAACATCTGGCGAAAAATGGTCTGGCAAACCTCGACAAACTCGACCGGGAATCCACTGCTCTTGCCAACCCAGTCGCCAGGACCAGCAAGTTGCGATAGCGAGGTGTTCAAGGTCGTTGGGCCGGCAGGGATTGGTGCAGATGAGTGAGGGGTATCGAGGCCACCTGAAGCATAGGTCGCGCCAGCGATGCCCGGGTTGCCAGGGTTATTTTCAAATGAGACGCCAGCAGGATCAGTTGGGAAGAGAGCGGTGTTATCGATCTTGCCCGAGATCCATCGTTGCATAAGAGAAATGTACTCTTGAGCAGGCACCTCAACAGGTTCTCTGCGGGAGTTCAACCAAGTGAATGAATGGTTACTGGAATGAATGGTTAGAACGTGTCTTAATATAGATAATGGAGACCTACACTCCAGCCGACATGCGAGGACAGGTTTGAGGGTTGCAAATGGAGCTACCGTCTTCATCCTTCTCGTGAATAACACGAACAAAATTCCACAGGTTGCGGTAATGCTCCACAACTTTATCGAATATTAGCCAAAATGTGGAGTGAAAGGGATGGCTAAGAGTTACCTTGATGAGCAATCCATTCGCCTTGCTCTACAGTCTTCGGCCGAGCCGACAAAGTCATAAAATTGCCTTTGACGATGTGCTTAGCATACATATCATTGAGCCAAAGAGGCTTTGGTCGAGGAAGATTGTAGGGTGCAAGAGGATCACGAGGATCCGGATTGGGAAGGCTGTTAGTTGATTCGTTCAGAGACATTGTCTGAGAGAGCGATGGCGAGTTTGGAAGTGGCGGAACTCTTGGCGCTAAACTTGCGGTAGATGAAGAGCTATGGATCGACGATGTACTTGCACCTGCGCCAGGAGCGGCGCCTGTTGGTGAAGCTGGCTGAGTTCCATTGGGCGTCCCGGGGCTTCTGCGAAAGCGACCACTACTAGAAGAGGAACTGTTAGTAGGAGGGTTTAAAAGGCGAAGCGAGCAAGAAGAACTGCAAAGAACGGAAAGGCTTGTCGGAAAGGCAAAATCCCCGAGAATAAGAACACCAGAAGCTCTATCAAATGTAACATGAGTCCAAGATTTGCAAAATCTGGTGAATGGTGCTCATTATCCCCTCAAATCGTTGATATCCACACTGCTCAAACTTTTGAGCTACAGCTGGTTGTATCTCAGACTCACATGCTAACCCTAAGGTAGTCATATCGCCGTCCGAGGGGGGGAGGCCCCCATTCCCCCAGAAGCATAACTTGAATACTCAACGACGCCTCTGAACCGACATTGTGGCCGTCGACAACCCCCTGTTCCTGACCTCTTAACACGTGAAGAACTGTAATACCCACATTCCAGAGAATAGATTCGACATTTTGAGGGCGATGTGGTCGAGGTCGAATGGTTCTGGTTCTTTTGCATTGACCGTCGGAGACCTTTTCGTACTGTATGTTGATTTGAAGTTGTGGAGGGGCAGAGAACAGGGTTGATTGAATAGGAGTTGAAGAAACCTCAATGGAGTTAGACTAGTACCACCACTAGTCTCGGGATGCGGGCGGTGAGGTGAGGTGAGCCTCTTTCTTGCCACTTTATGCATAGCAGACGCCGCTTTTACCGTCGCGTAGAAACCTAGGTGGTGAACAGTTCTTTCCAATCCTCCCTTTCGCACTTGCGCTGTGCCCAAGACATCTTCCCAAACACCCCTTTGACATACTTTACCTCCTGTAACCCATCGCATTCTCAGCGAGCCCGCGTCATGGCTTCCTCCGACGAAGAACCCATAAAGACTGAGCCGGAGCTCGAAGATGACTTATTTGGGGACGACGACGACGAGCCCGCGCCGGAAAAGCCTCGCGAATTAAGTGACGAGGAGCTCGACTCTGGAGACGACGAGAATAGGGAAGATAGGGCGCAGAAGGACGAAGCCCGTTACAAGGCGTCAGATGATCAAGAGCAGCTTCGGATTGAGGAGAAGACTTTATGGAGACATCCTCTTCCGAAGCCTCTCGATGGAGAGGTAAATCACTACTTCTAGAGCTCCCAAAACCACGCTGACAATTCAAGTTCAATACCTTACGCCTACCTAACTTTCTTGGAATAGAGCCCCGAGCCTATATCCCGGAAAACTTCACCATCCCGACATCTGACCATCACTCAGAGACCCGATCTGCGAATTTCTCTGCCAATGCTACATCAGCTTCCACTATGCGCTATCGGAAAAATGGATCTACGGGGGAACTGGAAAGCAACACCGTTGTGTATCGATGGAGCGATGGCAGCACTACAATTGGCGTAGGAGATCAACATTACGAGTTATCAACCAAGCCGATGGCTCCGCCCCGAGACAACAAAATTTATCAAGAAGTGATGGATTCACATTCATATGTAGCCTCGCCTTCCGTGTCAGCACAAGTGCTGGTATTATTTGGCCATATGACCAATCAGCACACGGTCAAACCTAACAAGGATATCGAAGATGATGCTTTGGAGAAGCTACAGAAGAGTTTGGCAGCCGCTGCCCGGGGCAATCACAAAGGAGACGAGAAGAATGGGCCAGAAGTGATTACCAATACACAAGATCCTGAGCTACAGAAAAAGCAGGCTGAGATGGCCGAGAAGGAACGGATGAGAGCCCAACGACGGCGTGAAACTGCCGCGGAGAAAGCTTCGATTTCGGGGCGTGGTCGTGCTGGTGGTTTGACGGTGGATGATCTAGAAGGTCGCAGTGGCAGAAGAGCCCCCGCTGGTCGTAAATCTGCCGGTGTCAAGAGACCGAGACGCCGCCCAGATTACGATTCAGACGACGATCTTCCGCGTGGTCGGGGCAGAGAGGACGAATATGATAAGGAGGACGATTTCTTGGCTGACAGCGACGAGGAACTTGAGGATGGACCCGAGGGCGACGATGACGAAGAAGAAGAAATACTCGATGACAGTGATGAACCCAGGGCGAAGAAGCAAAAGCCATCAAGGCAAGAGGAGATAAGTGATGCAGACGCTGATGCGGAGGCTGATCTGGACGATGATGAGGCCCCTGCGGCTCCAGTAGTGAGTGAGGGCCCGGCAGGTAGAGGCAGAAAACGGAATGTTATCGAGGACGATGAGGACGATGACGATGAATAGTTCAGGTTTGCTATAATTTGCGAGGAATGTAGGATAAAGGACATATCTGAAGGACACAAAGGCAGAGGTCGGCTATATAGTGCAATACAATAAATGCCTTGACTAAAAGATTCTCCTAAACCGTACCTAGGCCATGCAAATATACCTAACCTGGCCTTGGCCAAATAAATGATCCTGAAATGCTCCTGGATCTCCTGTAAAGCCGCCCCATTTTTTATCCCTGCATGCTGAAAATCCGGGGAAAGCTCTCCAGCGTCACATGTCAGGAATTACACTCTTGTCCAGCTTCTCCGCTTCATCCAACTCGAACAACCGAAGAGCTTGAGGCATGAAGCTTTACTAAGCTTCCAAATATGATTCTCGGCAGGCTATTGCCAGTGGATCGTTTTAGTCTCCCTCAATCGCGATGGCGGGGATCCTGACGGCAATCTGGGTCATGCTCATAGATGTCCTGTTCTTCTGGCAGAGGGTACATTGAATCTTCATACCTCCATATTCCTCCATATTCCTCTCCCTTCCTTGTTTGAAGATGTTAATTTATTTGCTATAGAGATTTCTAAGATGGCTGACGAAGAAAAAGCCTGCCCAAGTCTGGTCTGACATCCTGCGGGATGCAAAAACGTACGACGAGTGGGAAGAAGCCGCGTTCCAGCTCGATGTACTGTTGGGAAATGACTTATGGTGAGTGCCGTGAGGCGGAACACAAATATTTGTCTGCTAAAATATTTGTAGGCGCCAGAATCCAACTTCGAAATACTACGACTACAGACTCATTCACGAACGTCTCCAATCAATTATTCTTGCCCGGGAAGAGGGAGATATCTTGCAATTGGTCAACCTCCTTCGGTCTGGCCTTGTTCGAAACCTAGGCAATATCTCAACTCCGCGGCTATTCAATCGAGCTTTTGCTGGGACGAAACTGTTGATTGAGGACTATATCACACAAGTCGCTCAAGCTATTGCAGATGTTGCCAAGCTACCGACTTCCCCGTCGGCAGATGGTAATGGGGCAATTGCGGGGTTTAGCAGTCAGGTAAAGATGGACTTGTTGCATGATACAAGGCAGGCTTTTGGGAGGAGCACACTCGTTCTTCAAGGTGGCTCAATCTTTGGGTTGTGCCATCTTGGAGTCGTGAAAGCTTTGTTTGCGCGAGGGCTCTTGCCGAGGATAATCACCGGAACCGCCACGGGAGCTTTGATTGCGGCGCTCGTTGGCATACATACCGAAGACGAACTGCCAGAATTTCTCAGCGGTGAGAGTATTGATCTTTCTGCCTTCGCCGGCAAGTATGGCATTTCCCAGGGAAATGGACATCCTTCCCCTGTATCCTATAGTTGTTGGTGGGAGACTCTTAACAGAAGAATTGGGAGGTTCTGGAGAGAAGGGTACTTTTTGGATGTTACCGTTCTGGAAACATGCGTTCGCGACAATGTTGGAGATCTGACTTTCGAAGAGGCATACAATAGGACGAAACGGGTGCTCAATATTACAGTTGCCACGAATGGTAGAAGCGGAGTCCCAAACCTTCTGAATTACCTGACTGCGCCGAATGTTGTAAGTTACTCAAACAATCTACTGTATAGTAAGACGGCTAACATCTCCATAGTTGATTTGGTCTGCTGCCATAGCGTCGAATGCGTCTTCTCCGTCACTCTATGGCCGCTCGATTACCTTGAAATGCAAGGATGCCTCTGGTGATATTGTCCCTTGGTCGACAGCCTTGGATACAACGTTTCGACCTTGGACTCATGCTTCCTATACCGATAGAGACTCGCCATTGTCAAGAATTGCAGAGCTTTTCAACGTGAATCACTTCATTGTCTCCCAGGCTCGGCCATATCTCGTCCCTTTTCTCCAAAGCGATATGCATGGACCTTCACCTTTTTACACTCAAGGTGGACGGACGTCTTTGACAGGTGGAATACTGAGGCTATTCACAATGGAGCTCCATCATCGCCTCCAGCAGCTCGACAGTCTCGGCCTATTGCCTCTGTCAATCAGACGTTTCCTAGTGGACGAACATATTCCAGCAGCTTCGGTAACGCTCGTTCCCGAGCTTTCAGTGGGGGACTTTATACGTTTACTTGAAACACCTACTCAGGCAAGTTTAGATTACTGGATCCTGCGAGGGGAGAGAAGTGTGTGGCCTGCTGTGGGGGCCTTGAAGGTAAGATGTGCAGTGGAGACCGAGCTAGACCGTGGCTATCAGCTGGTGAGGAGGAGGAAAGCTGGCGGCTTAAGGAGAAGAGGCAGTGCTGTTGATAAAAATTCGTTGAGCTTTGCCGCAACAGGGACATAGACCAAGGCAAGAAATATCCGACTTGAAAAGGACCCAAAACGTCCACCGCCCCGTCCAAATCTTCAAAAGAGGAATTCCAGTATCAGATACGTACAGAATAACACGCTTATCAAGATCTCCTTTCATTGCCGGCATCCTATTGGTAATTACCCAAGGTATTTGCTTGATACATATTCGATCGCAGGTACCGGTTTCATCGACAGCTCACGGATTTTACTTCTCCTATAATAAAGCTGCGTAAGTAAAAGGAGGAGAACTTTCTGGCAACCCCTCTCCATAGAGCAGAAAAATAGAAGCCATCAGAAGATGTTTTGCTCCTGACAGCGATCCTTTTCAAACTCAAATCGTCATTACACCCGACACGTCGACATGAGCGCTTCCCTACCCTACGAAACCTTGCCTGGCTTTCACTTGCTAGTTGATGACGACGCAGTTGATCCCAGGGCGCTCTCATCGCCTCTCAGCTGCGAAAAGTTTTGGAGCAGACGGAATTTATTTCAAGTGAGCGGGATCAGAGCTGTACGGGAATAGAAGTTTCAAGTTTAGGACAACCAGCAGAAACTTTCCCTAGGAAACAATTTGACTCAAGTTTCTGCGAAATCTTACTACTCGTTGAGAAGGCTGGCGTCATTTATGAGCACTTGAGGAAAGAACCGCGGTGTTTGAAAGAGCGAAGAGTGAGCACGATCTCCCATCGTCACCGCTTTCCGAAATCGAAGGGGTTGTTGCATCGGCTTAGGTTCACTGATACGTCAGTCCTGACTTTTGATGCCCAGTGAGAAGTATGGGATTGAAAATGGTGGTCACTCTTGGCAAGACTGGGAGAAAGTTCATTCTAATACAGCCGGTTCGGGAAAGAAAATCTCAAGACATTTCATGGCATTACTTTTCACTACATCTAGATCGCCCAGGGAGCTTGACAAACAAGGCCAAGCAAGCTAGAAGCAGAGGAATGCTTCTAGCGCATGCAAACTGGAAGCAAGGCGCCCTGCAGAAATAAAGAGGGTGTATGACCCCAGCTTTCTGTGTCAGATGAGCCTCAAGAAGTGGAGAATACGGAGTACACTGCGAGACCGGAGGAGAGCGGGACGGTATGCTATGGACGGGGCTGTGCAGTTAGTTAGCCTTGTGTTTTCAACAAAGGTCTCAGTACAAAAGGCTGACGGCTGGCGGCGGTCGCCGGTACAGTACCATTGAAGGTGTTGAAAAGTGTGACTCAACTGATAACCAGAGACCAGAAGATGTGGTCAAAAGTTTATCGGTATGGAATGCGGATTTTTGGGAGTTGCTCTACTCGGTCAGACGTTCTCACCCATCCATCCGGGGGCTTGAACTCAATTGATTACCAACAACAGTTGCTTATTGCTTATCGACAGCTGTTCATCTGCTCTAGTTGTTTTGTTAATCATCTGGATGCCTTTTCAGGGGCCCCAGACAGATCTTGCAATAAGAGACTCGTCACACCATGCACCCGCCTCGCCAAATCAAGGGGTACAGTGGCTCTAAGTAATGCGGATGTGGATATAGCCAATAATATGGGTCAAAGAAGGCCAAACGAGCAAGATCTTCTAACGACACCTCCGAGAATGGCTCTTTCCGCACCCAGCAGCTTCCCCCGCCATGTCATCAAGCATCAACAATAATAATTTCAATCCGATACAAGTAGGCAAAAACACCATCTGCCCGATGGATTGACACTAATGCAATCTACACGTTGGAGTAGGTCGGTAGTCTCCAGAAACCCTTGCGAACAAGTGGCGCACATGCTCAGCTCAGCTCTTGGAAAAGTGAGGCAACCCCATCCGGCACCAAGATGGGATGAGTGGAGCTACGCAGCCTCGTCCAGAGAAAGTCCTCCTCAGGTTCTGATCCTATTTGACAATGGAAAGCTTGTCAAGTCAAGCGTAGGAGCCGATAAAGCAGACCCCTACCTCCCTTGAGATCTCAAAGTAAGCAATTGCCCAAATCCATGCCCACCTCCTCTCCTGGGCGTTGCATTGCATCATGATGTTCCGCGATGACGGAGTTACTCCAGCGTATTCCTTCAGATGTCGCTATCTTGAGATATCGACGCCGATACTCGGGCTTCTTGTGAAGCAGCTGATTGAAACGTGGACTCCATCCTCCGCAGTGGCCAGCGTTCTGTGTCGGCTCAAGAGGTCTGTCTGTCTGTCTGTTTGAGAGATGAGGGGTAGTCCCCAGATATAAGAAGACAAATTCCCTTTGGAGATTTCTTTCAAAAGCTTTCATCATTACAGCCATTTCAACTCAAGTTCGGCATTCTTTCCACCACTATACTATACTTGTTTGTAAAACAAACCTCACTTAGCACACACTTATTACCTTCCCAGCCTTACCCAGCCTTGCCCCGTCTTATACTGGACACACAAAGCAGCACTCATTATCCTCAACTTTCAAGGTCCTATTCTGTCCGACACATTAGAAACTAGTGCTGCTTTTTTGGATCCCATCTCGTACCCGTGGACCTCTTTCAGGGCTGCAACCAATCTCCAAACTGTCTTCTTTACTTCTCAGCCTTATTATTTCCCAGCACATGCCAGCCTCGTAAGCTATACTCCCATCCCGGTTGCTGTTGGATACTTACGATCACAGCTTTCTCTGGCCTCTTCGTCCTATTCTCGACATGTCTTCCCCTGACTACAACCGTATTGAAGACACCCGTCTCGAGTACGGGGACACTGATCAGTTTACCTGTCCTCGCTGCTTCAAGATGATATCCGCTTCTCGTCCCCCCGTCTTCAACTCCGACAACTGCTCCTGCGTCGAAGTAGCAGCCTACAACGGCGCCATGCAACGCACCCACCCCTCTCCATACGAGCAGACACCATGGTACGAGTACGAGTACCAGATCCAAGCTCCACCGCACATGTATCCATACCACCCCGAATCCTACGCATCTTCCAACCACTCAGCCCCCTCTCCAGAAGGCGTGGAGAATGCTCTGCCCAGTATGGCCATCTCCAATGACTTCCTACCCCTGTGCCCGGAAGCAGGTCTCAACGAAGCACAACACCGCCGCACCTCTTCCTTCACGACCGATATGTCCTACCAGATGCGACGCTTTCTCGTTGAGCCAGAATCCCACCAACCTGCTCGAGCTCGAGCACCCACACCTCCATCTCCATCTGCATCAGCATCTCCATCGGGGTTTCTCGCACAGGAAACTCATATCCTCTCCACCCGATCCCAGGGCAAGGGCAAAGGAAGCGGGGCGAGCATGAAGAGCCGCCAGAGTTCCGGCAGTGGGGATATGAGCTATACCGGCTACGGCGCCGATGCATTTACCGCTACCGGTGCTTGGGCTTGTGAGCACGGGGATGCGTACATGCATCAGGAGAATCAGAATCATTATGCGATGACATTAAGCGGGCTTTCTGGGCTTGTTATTGTTGATGAGTGAGTGAGTGACTTGGGCTTTCACATTCATATGTATTACGGAGTTTGGTTTGGGCTGTTTGTGGATTGATTGATTGTATGAGTG